>JAVTVY010056055.1:0-30402 GCA_036873755.1 Hanleya hanleyi | reverse complement strand
ATCAAAGTGTTAACTTTGCGGTATAGAACAGCTCATCAGCAAAATATCATTGTCTCGGTTATTGCAAAATTTAGCCCAGATATTATTTTGTGTGGAATTTTATGAGCTTTCAATTGAACAAAATTCGATTAAACGCGATAGTCGCAATACGAACATTAATATCTGAGAAATCAGAAAGAAATTTAGTATACAATCGTCTGGTCCGTCATTCATAATTCAGCCGTCGTCCATTAAAGAATATCCCCGTTCATAATCCAAAGACCTATTCCGTATCCCATATAACAATATTAGCATCAAATTCAAAAAGACAAGCATAGTATACATAAACATAGGCTAGTTTTCTGCAAGAGAGAAGCGGTCAACAGTTTTCAATGATGCCTGCAAGACATCATGATGTTCCAAAAATATCAAATACGTATCGCTGATCAGTATTCTTAATCCATAATATTCGTTGTAAAGTCGTCATCTAAAGAATGGTGTATCTGTCACGCCTTGATTGTGACTGTTCATATGAGCACCATGAGGATTTTGAAGTACGTACGATCATACGGTCCCTAGCCCCGGGTCAAGCGGAATTAGGCACAAGTTACGAAACGTAACGCCATAGATCTTGTACGCTACGCTCGTATTTCACTATCTCCATGCGATTTGTATCGCCAAATTTGAGAAACTTTGAGGGGAGGCGCTTGGTGGTAGACAACTCAGACATCGTTTTTATTTCACCTAGGCCTATGCTAGTTCAGAATAACCATGCCAAAATTCGTACGCTCACGATGAATCCAATTCACCTTTTGTGAATCAATTTGTCTAGAGTATAGTAAGTCCAGATTAACAAGGACCAAAAGACAAAAAAGATATGACATCTCAAACCAAAACCATTCTTGGTTCTTTTACAAAATCAAACTTCGTAATAAATTGTGTGGAAATACAATTTTGGTTTGGGTTGCCATATTTTATACGTGAGAAAATCCTCCTCATAAATGTTTCAAAAATACAAAAAAGACTTATTTTGATCAATAAAAATCCACTTTCATACAATTCAAGATCGAAATTTTTTCGAGACTTTTATTTGGATAAGTACTTCAAGAATAATTTTAGCAAGTTTTGGATCGAAAAAGAAAAATCGGACTCATTACCGTCACACACACAGGAGTTTTCAGACCACATATCATTTCTTTTGCACGACAAAATTTCCGATCTCTTGATTAAGAGATAAAATTGAAAGAAAAACACTTACCTTATATGCCACCAATCCCCTATTATTTCTACTTGCCGTAGGTATGAGTCGTTTTTCACTGGTTCCGTTTGTAAACACACTTCCTATGCTGTTATCATCTGTCCACAATATTCTATATAACATGACACAAAAAATATTCAAATTACAATTTCGTATTCTCACACATCTGCAAGCAAAAACTCCAACAATCATCAGCTTCAGCATGACTTTGCCATAGTCAATGTAAATTTGAACACTGAAATTATAATCCATCCTTGGCAGCAAATAAGCATGAAAGATTAGGCTAAGCACCGTTTTTTATCAAAATCAAAATATTATAATAATTATTACTACATATATTCATGGTCGAAATATGAGCAATTACAAGACATATAAGGGAAGTGGGAAGAGGTGACGACATACTGACAGAGTCACATGATTTCACAGTATACATGTAGTCTTCCGGTTAACCTATTCTGAAGCACATACCAAGAATCTAACGATTCGTGATATGTGTTGTATCTCAGGCACGCTTTTATTGTACCTGCTCATGTGGCAAATTGGATGATATGACCACACGGCCCCTAGCACCGGCATAAGCGGTATTAGATACAAATCTAGAGAGCTATGATGGAAATGCTCTGACAACTCGTATGGTGGTAATTGGTGAGCTGTTTCGCTGTGACAACTCTCATACTGGGGATTGGTGAGCTGTATCGTCGTCAGATGAAAATGACGACATTTAACACAAACGACTAGTCTGTAAGGCCCGATGTCGACTCAGCAACTTCACACAAATGCCAACATTTATCACATTTCAGAGTAAATTGTAGGGCTTTGATTGGTTAATTACCATAGCGCATTAGACCGTATTGCAATTCTTCGTTATCCACCGTTGGTATACCAATTCAGAATTCTCGTATACCAATGCTGTCAAGGTCGCGCGTGCTCATATACCAACACAGTCAAGGACGCGCGTGCAACACCTGCAGACGAAGCCTGTTTCAGGCGAATTTGTCTGCGCGAGTTTGTATGGGCTAGGCAAATTGCGTATTAGCGGATGAAGATAAGAAATAAATTAACATCGAAAGCTTTATATGCCACATAAACAGGAACGTCAGAATGTCAGCTAAGTATTTCATCCAGTTTATTGTTCATCGCGGAAGAGATCGAAAAGAGATCGAAGCACTTTGCCTGTGCGACTCACGATGTATTACCGTACGTTGTCCAACGTTGAGTTATATGCCTGTTTTTCTTTCGAGTTGGTGATATATGTTAAACCAACCAGGAAAATAGCTCTTCAATGTGATAAATTCGTTATACCAGTGTTTTGCGTTGGTATACAGGCTGATATTTCGTCGGGAAGATAAATATAGAAGCCCTTCGGGCTCGTGAAAATATTTATCTTCTCGACGAAATATCAGCCTGTATACCAACGCAAGACACTGGTATAACTTATAATATCAAAACAATACCTTCGTGAAGTAAAGTCGTATTCAATGTCATAAGGGTTTGTCAGACTTGATGACGCAATCGTTTCCACAGAGGTTTCACCAGGATTTACTGCCTTGATTCTCGCCGGATTCAGAGTGATCCAAAATAGACGGCTGTAAAAGTAAGAAAACTACACGGTCACTTTGATAAGATAAATGCAAGATATAATCAGTCTTACGTAATTGGTATAACGCTGGGCCCTGATGCATTTTGTTTGGCTAGAATGACACTAAACGTTCATCTGGTCAAAACAAAAGGAAAAGCGCTTAAACAGCGACACAACGCGTCGTATATGGAGCGATTCGTATATGGAATGCTATTAAATATTAGAAGGCTGTGTGACATTATTCGGGCTTCCTATATTCTGTATTGATAGGATTACTGGAAACTGAGATGAAGACATCGTAATATTAAAGGCTTTTAGCTGGGCGATGGAAGTCTATTACTAACCCAAGTATCTAAAGTATTACTAGCCCAAGTATCCTAAATAGACGGTTGTTCGAAACCCACTGACGACCAATTTATTCTTTCTCTGTCAAAAATCATTATATATGCTCAGTGGCGGGCCATACAAACTAGAGGTTCCGCTTTGACCCTTGAGTTGCCGCTCCGGCATGAAGCCTATGCTGGTTGTTTTTTTTAAGCAAAAACATACGTCTCCCCCAACCTCCCACCTTGCCTTGAGTGGGCACATAATTTAAGGGAAAGTGCTATGAAATGAATGTAGCAATAAGTATCCTAAACAAAGCTGCGCATCTAAAAATATTAATTACAAAGAGGCGATTTTCATTGTTGCAGTAACCCAGTGAAGAGTCGGGATTTATATAGCAGTGAGTAGATTGTCGACATCTTCAGCGTCCAACCAATGTGAAATACATGTAATTGTGAAGCATCAACTATTTCGAAACTGATCACATTATAGGAAAGATGCAAAACCTACAAAAGCCACATGCTGTACCGTATAGAAGTTTCATGCATCTGCCTTCGGTAGTTTCCAAGATATGGAGTGAACAAAAATTGGACAGACAGATAAGCACATTTTGCATAGGCCCACGCAAGCACTAGCTCACACCAAAACCTAATTAGATAATGAGGCCATTTCAATGAAGCTTCCATCCAAGTTTGGTGATATTTCATCCAGTAGTTCTCCACATATCTTGTAGACAAGAGTAGTCCTGTACATACATGTAACAAAGCTGGACATCAGAAACAGATGGATGCACGCAAACAAACCAAAACCTGGTCAGATGAGGAGGCCATCACGATAAAGCTGCCATCCAAGTTTGGGGAAATTCCATCCAGTAGTTCTTCAGATATTTTACAGACAAATAAGGCTTGTCTATACATGTACATGTGTTTTTCCCCACAATGGCGTTCACCTCCGTATTTCTTCGGTCAGGTCCGTGGGAGCTTGCACTGATCTGTGGGGTTTTTCCCCACAATGGCGTTCACCTCCGTGTCTTTTCGGTGAGGTCCGTGAAGATGTGGCGGAAGGTACCGAGAGATGTGATGGCGGTGTGCGAAGATGAAGGACATGGAAATAAACGTTTTGGGATCTAGGGGAGCCCCTAATGGGCATCAGTACACAATTAATCACTTCCGGGTCGGTGCCCACGATATACATTGTTTAGAAATTTGAGAGCAGATCTTTATGGATTTTATGAGCTGCGATTTTTCATCATTTCTGATACACTTGATATTTCAACTTGCAGATGAGTCTTCAAACTGTACTTCCTGGTGTTGATTTGGGCCACTTTGAAAAAAACATGGTGGATGAAGACATGATCAGTGAAGGGTGAGAAGGCTCCCTGTTTACAAATCGAATGACATTCTGTAGCACCAATCAGCTGTCAGTGGCGGTAATTTGAAATTTCCATGGTCAACATCTGTCAAGACTTCCACTGGTAATGTCCCACGAGGTCAATATTGACATGCCAGGTGGATTTATGCATTGTGAATTTTCTGGATTTTTGCCGATTTTTAACGCTAATACATAACAAGTAACAGAATTAATTGTGCACTGATGCCTATCACACGACATTTTCACATTTGACCAGAGAACTTTAAATCGTCACTGTGGCTACAGTTTTTACTGGATCAGCCCAATTTTTTCCATGATGACTCCTGAACTAAGTTCAAATATTAGGGTTGTTTCAAATTTATGTTATTAAATTATTAATAAAATAAAATACAAATTTTAATTAATTTTAACACTGTAAGTTGCCACTTTAATCTTTCACCAAACAGTTAACAGTTTAAGTTAGGCAACTTCCAGCTGTCCTCATCTTTCATGGTTGTTAATGTAGCAGAGATCAGCAAATGACCATCAGATATGTTGTCATTGAATTTTATTCCTTTTTTTTCTTCTATGTTGTGTTTTGACAAGTGTTGCCTGTTTGCAGACATTGCATTCATGGACTTGAAATCTGACACAGAATATATTCCTCAATGTTATTTAGAAGTTTTCTCAGTAAAAATAACTGTTTACAAGTAATATGTGTATCTTTCTAATTACTGCCAGCAAGATCTTGTTGAGATGTAGATCCATCCAATTGAACTGACATATATTCTCTATATGGGAGTTGTGTATACCATAAACACCTATGTGTTATATTTTGGTATGTGTTGTGTACACATTTGTGTATCTTGCTGTCACTTATTACAGGATTAAACATGTCTTTGATCTTTGTATCAACATCAAATTTTAATCACATTTGATAGATTACTGGGATGACCCACTGCTTACATGGGGAAGTTAACCACTGCCATGAAGGAAATGTTTATCAAATGTAGTCTAAATGAGCAGCTGTAAACAAAGTATGTTTTGTCACATTTTGAATTTAATTTTTCTTTATTTTTAAATTTTAATTTGAAAAATTTCATAAAAAAATGAATTAAAATAATAAAAAAATAATTTAAAATAGTGTTTAACATATCTAGTTAATTCTTTATACTTCTTTTTATAGGCAGAAGGATTGTCGACTTGGTGCTTTTTACCAGATGGAAAAATATGTACAGGTTAGTGAGATATTGTACTTTTTACTTGTACCTCAGTCTTAAGTCATATGGGGCAAACTGAGGGGAAATTATAAAGGAGGTACCCTTGGTATATAGGCTGTAAAATCTCTATCTGTGCATAGTTTTATCTGTGCCTTCTCAAGAATGTTTGGGGATGGGTATGGTTTGTTCAGATGAGAGCATTCCTTATTTTAACAATGGTTCCATTCCTGACACACGACATTTTCACATTTGACCAGAGAACTTTAAATCGTCACGGTGGCTACAGTTTTTACTGGATCAGCCCAATTTTTCCATGATGACTCCTGAACTAAGTTCAAATATTAGGGTTGTTTCAAATTTATGTTATTAAATTATTAATAAAATAAAATAAAAATTTTAATTAATTTTAATAATTTTTTTAATTATTAAAAAAAAAAAATTCTTGCTAAATGTGGTTGAAATAAATATCATACTGATAATGCTGGGTAACATCTCTTGTATTCTTATGCCATTTCTGCGACAAAATTGAGACCTTTTGGAGCAAATATAGGCAAAAAATGACTGATTTGTCAGTACTAGGGCCAAATAGTCAATGCCAAATATGACGAGCTTCATTTAACACAGCTGGTAATTATGAGCAAATGAACTTTCAAGATACAATAAAATGTAAATGGAAGAAAGGAAATTCACATAGATACAATTACATGCTTTTTTTCAAAATCGCGACCTCAGTTCAAATCTTCAATGCTTCAAATCATTTATGCATTAATTCACTTTATATCAGTCTAAAACTACATGAAATTAATACTAATTATATCACCTATAAAAACTCAGATGTTTGTTCCACACACAAAGAATTTCCAAAATGCCTTTTGCATTTGTAACTTTAATGAGACAAATAAAATCTGATTAACTGAGTCAACAGTTAATCTGACTGTTGAGGGTTTCTCATTATTGTGTGTTTATTGTCAGTCACATTTCCATCATAGCAAATACTTTCTCTTCATTCCATTTCCACTATCTCCAGGACTATAAGTATGTAATTCTCTTTCATATTCATATCAGAGATCTCGTAGGTAGCAAGAAACATGGATTACAGGCACCAAATATTAGCAAGCTCCATGCAACCCTCTCCCCCCCCCACACACACACATCAACTCTGGGAATTTCGCACAGTGTGACTCAGAGGTATGCCTCCAACTCTGTTGGAAGATAGGCCTTTCTCACTGTAAGTTGCCACTTTAATCTTTCTCCAAACAGTTAACAGTTTAAGTTAGGCAACTTCCAGCTGTCCTCATCTTTCATGGTTGTTAATGTAGCAGAGATCAACAAATGACCATCAGATATGTTGTCATTGAATTTTATTCCTTTTTTCTTCTATGTTGTGTTTTGACAAGTGTTGCCTGTTTGCAGACATTGCATTCATGGACTTGAAATCTGACACAGAATATATTCCTCGATGTTATTTAGGAGTTTTCTCAGTAATAATAACTGTTTACAAGTAATATGTGCATCTTTCTAATTACTGCCAGCAAGATCTTGATGAGATGTAGATCCATCCAATTGAACTGACATATATTCTCTATATGGGAGTTGTGTATAGCATAGACACCTCTGTGTTATATTTTGGTGTGTGTTGTGTACACATTTGTGTATATTGCTGTCACTTATTACAGGATTAAGCATGTCTTTGATCTTTGTATCAACATCAAATTTAAATCCCATTTGATAGATTACTGGGATGACCCACTGATTACATGGAGAAGTTAACCACTGCCATGAAGGAAATTTTTACCAAATGTAGCCTAAATGAGCAGGTTGAAAACAAATTATGTTTTGATACATTTTGAATTTAAGTTTTCTTTATTTTTAAACTTTAATTTGAATAATTTCATAATAAAATGAATTAAAATAATAAAAAATAATTAAAAATAGTGTTTAACATATCTAGTTAATGCTTTATACTTCTTTTTATAGACAGAGGGATTGTCGACTTGGTGCTTTTTACCAGATGGAAAAATATGTACAGGTTAGTGAGATATTGTACTTTTTACTTGTACCTCAGTCTTAAGTCATATGGGGCAAACTGAGGGGAAATTATAAAGGGGGTACCCTTGGTATATAGGCTGTAAAATCTCTATCTGTGCATAGTTTTATCTGTGCCTTCTCAAGAATGTTTGGGGATGGGTATGGTTTGTTCAGATGAGAGCATTCCTTATTTTAACAATGGTTCCATTCCTGACAGGCATCAGTACACAATTAATCACTTCCGGGTCGGTGCCCACGATCTACATTGTTTAGAAATTTGAGAGCAGATCTTTATGGATTTTATGAGCTGCGATTTTTCAGCATTTCTGATACACTTGATATTTCAACTTGCAGATGAGTCTTCAAACTGTACTTCCTGGTGTTGATTTGGGCCACTTTGAAAAAAGCATGGTGGATGAAGACATGATCAGTGAAGGGTGTTTACAAATCGAATGACATTCTGTAGCACCAATCAGCTGTCAGTGGCGGTAATTTGAAATTTCCATGGTCAACATCTGTCAAGACTTCCACTGGTAATGTCCCACAAGGTAAATATTGACATGCCAGGTGGATTTATGCATTGTGAATTTTCTGGATTTTTGCCGATTTTTAACGCTAATACATAACAAGTAACAGAATTAATTGTGTACTGATGCCTGACAGGCATCAGTACACAATTAATCACTTCCGGGTCGGTGCCCACGATCTACATTGTTTAGAAATTTGAGAGCAGATCTTTATGGATTTTATGAGCTGCGATTTTTCAGCATTTCTGATACATTTGATATTTCAACTTGCAGATGAGTCTTCAAACTGTACTTCCTGGTGTTGATTTGGGCCACTTTGAAAAAAGCATGGTGGATGAAGACATGATCAGTGAAGGGTGAGAAGGCTCCCTGTTTACAAATCGAATGACATTCTGTAGCACCAATCAGCTGTCAGTGGCGGTAATTTGAAATTTCCATGGTCAACATCTGTCAAGACTTCCACTGGTAATGTCCCACGAGGTAAATATTGACATGCCAGGTGGATTTATGCATTGTGAATTTTCTGGATTTTTGCCGATTTTTAACGCTAATACATAACAAGTAACAGAATTAATTGTGTACTGATGCCAATGGGCCGATGGAGTTGTATGAGGTATCAATGTGAAGCCTATGTGAAGGGGCATCCAGTCATGGGTGGGTGCATGTAAAACTTTCTCCAGAAAAAAAGCGAAACACGGACTTTACTCCTAAAATAGGGGCAAACACCTATCAACCCTAGCCAAAAGGGCTAATATTGGTCCCCGGGCTTCACGGGGCTTGCCTATCAATAGAGTTATCTCCCCCTAGTTCCAGGGTGGGTGTATGTAAAAATTTTCCTGAAAATATACGGAACACGGACTTTATCCTAAATTACGGGAAAATGCCTGTTTGGGGTATGGGGGGTATAGGACCATCCTGGGAAACCTACTTCTCGACATTTGCGGTATGGGTTGTGGGGTCTCGTTTTCTTAGTCTCGTCAAGACAAACATGATAGGAAGTGTCCCGGAGCGAATCGTTGAAATTTTTGGAAAAAGTTCAGGGAGACCCATATAGTCCCATACTAGGGGTATAGGACCAATGTTTGTCCCTCTGGGAAACCTACTTCTAGACATTTGGGGTATGGTTGTTTGGATTTGTTTTCTTAGTCTCGTCAAGACAAACATGATAGGGAGTGTCCCGGCACGAAACGGTGAAATTTTTGAAAAAGTTCCAGGTCTGTACATAGCCCCATATAGACACATATACGGGTTATGGGGGTATAGGTCCAATGTTTGTCCCACTGGGAATGTGGCAATGTGACACAGGACGTTACGGCTTTTATCGATTTGAATGATGTTGTCAAACTCAGCGTAGCAAATCACATTGATGGTTTTCGGTAAAGGTGTCCCGAAATGCAGTTCCAAGCGCATTTGTTTTCTTAGTCTCGTCAAGACAAACATGATAGGAAGAGTCCCGGCACGAAACGGTGAATTTTTTGGAAAAAGTCACCGAGGTCTGTATATAGGCCTATAGGCTGGCTATATGGGGAGTCGTCGCTATATAGCTGAAATATTGCTGAATGCGACGTTAAACCTTAATTCTCTCTCTCTCCTATATGGGGAGTATAGGTCCAACCTGGGAAATTCACACACGTTCATTGTGATATGGGCTGTTTGGATTTGTTTTTCACGTCTCGTCATTTTAGAACACGATGGGAAGGGTCCCGGAGCGAAACGGTGGAAATTTTGGAAAAAGTCACCGAGGTCTGTATATAGGCCTATAGGCTGGCTATATGGGGAGTATAGGTCCAACCTGGGAAATTCACACACGTTCATTGTGATATGGGCTGTTTGGATTTGTTTTTCACGTCTCGTCATTTAGAACACGATGGAAAGGGTCCCGGAGCGAAACGGTGAACTTTTTGGAAAAAGTCCCCGAGGCCTGGGTAGGCCCATAGGCCTATACTGAATGGCTATGGGTGTATAGGTCCATACGGGGTGGACGTTTTGGGATCTAGGTGGGCCACTAATGGTCCGATGGGGTCGAGTGAGGTATCAATGTGAAGCCTATGTGAGGGGGCAACCGATGGTATGGATGTGGGGTAGGAATATCGTCATTCTGCGCATGCGCAATAGACAAAGTGCATGGAAATAGACGTTTTGGGATCTAGGGGAGCCACTAGTGGGTCGATGGGATCGAGTGAGGTATCCATGTGAAGCCTATGTGAGGGGGCATCTGATGGGGTGAGTGCGGGGTTGAAATATCGTCACTCTGCGCATGCGCAGTGGACAAAGGGTATGGACATAGACGTGTTGGGGTCTAGGTGGGCCACTAGTGGGCCGATGGAGGTATCCATGTCAAGCCTATGTGAGGGAGTTAGACTAGGGTGTCGTTTCCATTCTGCTGCGCAGGTCACGTGGGTTGTGACGGTTTTACTAAAACTACCTCCAAACCCAGAAGAGTTCCAATGTTCCCCTTAGATGTCCGGATGTTCAACCACCGGGGTGTTTCTCGGCCCGGCCCCGGCCCGCCCCGGCCGCAACGCGCGCGCGCCCGGGGAAGATCTGATGCCGCAGCGCGCGCGCGCGTCATTACCGGCAATGGGCGGATGCATGTCGGGTCAAAAGATCAAAGGTCACATCCAGGTCAAAAGGTCCAAGGTCTCCCTTTCGGCAAGGTTCGGAGGAGACAATGTTGCGGCATCGATAGTCAGAGCTTGAACCCCAAAAGGGGATTGTAAATCAACCTGGGAAGGATGGGCAGTCCCATTTGGACCAATCAACGGGCGAGAAAAAGAGCCAATGAGCGATCGATAAAAGAACCAATGGACGGGTACTAGCATTCCGCTCACGGCTACGCCTACATCCGGGTACTGGGATTCTTTCGCCTACGTCCGCGCCTACATCCGGGTTCTTGTACACCCGGGTAATGTTTTCTGGACATGGATGGGTTACCTTTGGCTCCATTCTAGGCCACTGATTGGCTAATACGGTGTTCAAAGCCAGTTTCTTGCATTATGCTCATATAGAAAACACACAAGACAGGGTTTTTTGGTGAGATCTCATTTTGTTTTTTATTCAGTAACAACAACGTGAGAGCAACCACGTGAAAACTGAAGCCCACACGGACGTCACCGAGAAAAACACATACAACACGTCACATACAGTCGCCCCCCCTCAAGACCATCATATATACCCGGATGACGGACGTTATCGAAAAGACACGGACTTTACCGAAAAGACACGGACTTTACCGAAAAGACACGGACTTTACCGAAAAGACACGGGCTTTACCGAAAAGACACGGACTTTACCGAAAAGACACGAAGGTGGACGACATTGTGGAAAACCCCCACAATGTCGTACACGGAGGTCACCGAAAACACACGAATGTCAGAAAAAACGTATAAAAGTGGAAATTTTCAGGGCATTGCTGCATTCATCGGCCTATCTACGGTTGCAGAGCCATGACGGAGACCGAGCCCTATGCCACTCGCATTTTACAGCATGCGACCGTGGTTAATTCATTCACGGGTTACCGAGCAGTGGTTCAGTCCATGTTTGCAGATGGCGACGACAACGAGGGGCGACGCTAGATCCTAAAAGAGTTCACAGAAGCGGTTCTCGACAGAGTGCACTCGATGGAGAGGTGTGCCATCACTCACCACTACTGGACTATGACAGCCATCCTTGATGCCCGGGCTATGCACCATGAGCGCTCACGCCGGAACCAGCGACGGCTGGTTGGCCTAGTCATGGTCTGTGCCCTATTGACCCTGGCGCTGCGGCATTGACAGTGGGACCTCACCATAAATACGAGAGACAGTCACCGTGTGCGTCATTCACCCTTCGTCATTGGGTCAACCATGTCACCGAGAGACCTGTCCATAAATACGAGAGACAGTCTGCGTGTGTGTCATTCATCCTTCGTTAATGGATCAACCATGTCACCAGTCCTACGAGCCATCCTGTCCCTTACACCCCAGGTGGGGTTACACGTCTATGAAGATAAAGTCACCATCGTGGAAGATCGGGATGCTTGTGGGTGGGGTTAGGAGTACACATCCACTACGGTTACCCTACACCGTGATGGCTGGACCAAATTTAAACGCGTGTTGAGTGGCGAGCTCGAAGGAAACCTCATCCACCTCGAGAACGCCAACTACGTACAGCGTGGACCCTTCTTTGCCCGTGTGGGCGTTACCACGATCCTACGCAAAGCTTCACCCTAGACCCTGACCTGTGGACAGCCTTGGAGAAAGTGGTGCCTATTGTGGACCAACTGTTTACATCGGACGAGCGGTCATCAGACCAGTGGGGGTGGGCTCGTGCTATTGAGCACGCGCTGGCTGAACCCAATGAACAACTGTCTAGTAATGAACCAGACGACGAGGCTATAGACTATCCGGCTAGACTCAGTCAACCAACACAACGGTGGTAGAAACTTGTTATAAATAAACCATACTCTCCGGGTTCATCATCATGTTGTCACCATGAAGCCCTGGGAGAAGGTGTTTGATAACTTATACTACAGTCCCGACAGTCCGGCGGCCTATGGTGCATTGTCGGCTCTCTATCGAGCGGCCAAACCCCAGGGGATACAACGTGCCCAAGTACGAGATTGGTTAAGAAAACAAGACACCTATACCTTACATCGATCTGTCCGTCGCCATTTTCTACGGAACCGGGTCACCGTGGGAGGAATAGATGCCCAGTGGCAAGCGGATTTGGTCGATATGAGCGCCCTTGCCAAACACAACGATGGGAATCGGTATATCTTGACGTGCATCGATATCCTGTCGAAGTATGCGTGGGTGGTACCCATCCGTACGAAAACGGATCTTCAAGACTGGGCGCAAACCTTTGTATTTGCAAACCGACGAAGGCATGGAATTCCTCAACAGACCGTTCCAAGCCTTTCTCAAGAAACAGAAGGTCTTCCTCCATACGTACAACGAGACCAAGGCTTCCGTGGTGGAAAGGTTCAACAGGACATTCAAAGGCCGTATGTATAAATATTTCACCTATAAAAATACAAGGCGGTACATCGATGTTCTCCCGAAACTTGTGAGTGGTTACAATCGAGCCTATCATCGAAGTATAGAGAGAGCCCCCATTACCGTGACACAACGCAATGAAGCCCAATTCCGGCGTGTCTAGTACCCCATACAATCGCAACGAACGTCGAAGGCGGTGTACAAGGTCGGGGACCCTGTACGGATCAGTAAAGTCAAAGGTCAATTCGAGAAAAGTTACTTGCCCAACTGTAGCGATGAGCACTTCCTGATTAAACGGCGCCTACCCCGACAGCGGCGAGTCTATGAACTGGAAGATCTTCAAGGGAAACCGTTGCTAGGCACGTTTTACGAGATGGAATTACAGCCTGTCGTAAAAACACAGCAAGACTGCTACACGGTGGAGCAGATTTTGAAAACGGAACGTCGACGTGGCAAACTGTTTCATTTCGTGAAATGGCAAGGCTGGCCCAGTTCCTTCAATTCCTGGGTCGCAACCAACCAGGTGAAACGACTATAAAGCCAGACACCAGTACCATCATCCTTCATTCCACGTTCGACCATGAACACGGTGAAACCGTCTCTGAACAAAGCGTCTCTCAAAACGCGCAAAGCGCAAGTGGGCCCTGCTGAATGTGTTTTACGGAGGTGTGTTTTACGACGTAGCCTATGCCAGCACGTTACTTAACCAATTGAGTACACCAGCCATCAGTGAAACCGGTCCATAGAGAGCACCAGTCAATCCCGCATCGGGCCCAGTCATCACCATACCACGTGTACAAGCCACAACGAGCTTCACACCAAGTATACAGTCAACACCTACACCAAGTACACCTACTACGTCTGAAAAGCCACCGAATTTCATCCCTCACAGTGAAGACAACGACGACCGACGTTGCACCCACCACCATCATCACTCGCAGTGAACAGACAGCGACGACCGACGTTGTACCTACCACTCCAGTTCACTCGCACCAAATTTACAAGAGCGGATTACCACGACAGCGGATACACCTCCAACCATGGACCCCCGTTGGCAGCATTCCTTCACTTGCGTCATCGCAGGACCGACGGGTTCCGGCAAAACGCACTTCGTCAGGAAGCTCCTCGAACACGCCGACAGCATGATCACTCCACCCATTGCCCGAGTCCTGTGGTGTTACGGAGAATGGCAGGCAGCGTATGCAGCAATGCCCCACATCACGTTCGTGGAAGGCCTACCTAACCTGGCCGATTTGGAACCCGACACCTTGGTGGTTCTGGATGATCTCATGGCGGAGACGGACAGTCGGGTCACCCAACTCTTTACCAAAGGCAGCCATCATCGACGGCTCAGCATCATCTACATTGTGCAGAATCTCTTCAGTAAAAACAAAGAACATCGGAACATCAGCTTAAATGCCCACTACATGGTGGTCTTCAAAAACCCGAGAGATACCACTCAACTGCTGCACCTGGCGAGACAGATGTATCCTGGACGCACTGCGTTTGCGTTGGAAGCCTTTAAAGATGCGACAACCCCTCAGCACGGGTATATGCTCTTCGACCTGAAGCAAGCCACCTCCGATCACCTTCGACTACGCACCGGCATCTTTCCCGGAGAGACTCACCACGTGTACATGCAAAAATAATGTAAACACACCCACAGTGGCTCCCCCAGCTGGGGTGTGTGTGTTTTGATGATGGGGATAATAAAAAGAATGAATATCACATCATGGTTGTCTCTGTTCTCTGAGGTAGATAAAAAGGGCAGAGTTGTGGGTTTTGGCATTAGTTGTACATGATGTCTGCGCGAGTACGGAAGCACGCCCCGACGCTCCGTGTATTGAAGACGGCCCCACCCGAGTTGGTTCGAACCATTGTACGTGGTGCGGACCCTGACCTTGTACGCTGTCTGTGCGAGATCGGGTACAACCTGTTAAAAGGCAACGTACCACTGACTCCGGCTCAGAAGACCAAGTTGACCAAGCATAAGACAGGTCTCCGAACCTTAGTCCAGAAGCAAGTCTCTCAAACACAAAAGAAAAAGGTGTTACAGAAAGGTGGATTTCTCGGGGTCATCTTAGCACCGTTGGCCGCTTCCGTGTTGGGTCCAGTATTTGGTGGACTCTTCGGCCGACAATGAAACACACGAAAAAAATGGTCCTCATCGAACCTCGGCTCCTTCAAAACCTCCAATCGCCCCACCCCGTACCTTCTACGGTGAAGACGATAAACACCCTCGATGAAGAGATGCAACAGATCTTACAGAGACCGGGATTAAGCGACAGTGAGAAAGTACAACGGTACAATGAGACGCTTCAACGGTACATGACGTTCATGGACCAATACAAAACCCTCTCTACCCCAGCACCACCACCACCACCACCACGCGACACACCGCCGACCTCAGCATCGCTCCAACAGCCGCCATTACCAGGGGTACCACCCACAGCCCCACAGTGGGTAGAAGACGAAGTCCTGAAGAGTGTACCTGCATCGTTCAAGAAACAAGCTGGCCTGGTTTTACAACGGATGAAACAGAATCCTAACATGACTTGGAATGATAAAGGCGAACTACTGGTACAGAGTCAAGCGGTCCCCGGTACCCACATGACGGATTTAGTGAATGACCTGATGGGTCAACGCAGGTCGCACACGAATCCTCGAGGATGGGAGGTCTTCGCTCAAGGCTTGAAAGGCATGCATGTACCACAGGATTTGGTGGGGAACCCCCAGCGCTGGGCCTTTATGCAATCGCCCAGTCGTGCACGACGACTCTCGCCACAACCTTGAGAAGCCGAGTGGGAACCGGAGTCACCCCCAAAACACCACCACGGCGGGCACCTACTTTTTCACCCCTTTTACCACGCCATCCCCTGCAACCACCAAGATTTAAGTCACCGCGACCATCACGACCATTAGCGCCCAAGGGCTGGGAGAAGTATCAAAACCAACAGCAGCAGCAGGAAAGCTCAGTCTTCATGTTTTACCTCACCTTACCCAGTAACAGCTCGGCTGATATGTTTCCTGACAAAACCTTGACCAAGTACGTGACCCAGTAACCGCAACCGTTGTATTTACCTGGACGCTGGGAATGTGGACTCGTGGATATCCAATACCCTTACTCGTGGTACAACGTGCGAGCCAATGAAGTATGGTACGAGGTGACCTACGAAGGACAAGAAACTCGACTCAAACTACCCGAAGGTCAATACGATACCCCCAAGGAGCTCATGGGTGGACTGAGAAGTTTGATGCATTAAAGTCTCTACGAGACGTCACGAATACTTCAAAACCCATAAAATCTTTCCCCTTCAAAAATCATGTGGACTTCGATTACAACGCACACAACGACGAGGCCAATCTCACGCTCAGCCCCAACGTGAGTGTCGAACTCAGTCCTACCCTACAGCAAATGCTGGGTCTCAATCTACCGGGGTACGCTGGCCCCACCGGCGAGAGAGCCCACTTCCCGATGGACATGCGTGGTGGTATGTATGGCCTGTACATCTACTCGGACGTGGTCGATGCACACATTGTCGAAGACAGCAACGTACCTCTACTGCACGTCTGCCCGGTGAAAGGCACGTATGGAGCTCAAGTCACCAACAGTTTCAGGCATATCGTGTATCTACCGGTCAGTCAGACACCGGTCAACCGATTGCATTCGAGCGTGGGAAAGTGGTGCTGACACTTCATTTCCGTCAAGTCCGAGCGGTTCACTTTGCATAATGAAGGTGCCTTATCAATGCCATACAGCCAGTTACGTCGATTATTACACCAAACAAGCCGGGGGTAGCTTTCCTGTCTTTGCAGGTACACGCATGCAAGAGGACATGGGCTGGGGAACATACTCGGGAGCATCGTCAAAACGTTCCTGCCCTTGGTGACGCGTGGGGTCAAAGCGATCGGCAAACAAGCGGTGCGCAGTGGACTGCAAGTCGCGGGTGATGTCTTGGGCGGTGCGGCACCCAAAGAAGCACTGAAACGTCGAGCCAAAGAAGCAGGAGGCGTCTTGGTCGCCAAAGCACAACGCACCGTAGGGACTAAAAGACCTGCACCACCGAGACCACGCACCAGTCGACGACCGACCCAGGGACGACGCACATCGAAGACCAAGGATATCTTTTCTTAAAGATGGCTTTCATCCATGCCGAGTCGTGTCCTTCTACCAACAGTGAATTTGATTTATGGACCGTCCCACCTACTCAGACCAGTGCCGAAGAGGGTCAATGGGTGGAATATCTGCCCCTTTCCAGCATTACAGCCACAGGCCCCATTGAATTCACCATCACCAACGCAGATACGACCTACCTGGATTTAGCCCATACGTACCTATATGTGAAAGCTAAAATCACCAATAAAGATGGGTCAGTCCTCAAAGCAGATGCACCCGTGGGTCCAGTTAATCTCTGGTTTCATTCGCTATTCCAGCAAGTGGATATAGCCCTGAGTGATAAACTGGTGAGCGCCTCGACGAACACGTACCCGTACCGAGCCTACATCGAAACACTGTCATCCTACGGGCGTGACGCTAAAAAGTCGTATTCGACAGCCCCGTTGTTCTACCGAGACACCCCAGGCAAGATGGAAGCGAGTCCTGATAATGACGGCTATACGGAGAGAGTGGATGCCACAGCAGAGAGTCACTCGGTCGATATGATGGGACGTCTGCATGCGGACTTATTCATGAAGTACCTGTCAAAATACGACTAGTGCGCGCAACGCCTGCGTTTGCCTTGATGGCCCCGAATGAGGACCTCGAGTATAACATTGTCATCCAAGAGGCAAGTCTGTTTGTACGCAAAGTGAAACCGAGCCCAGGTGTACAGTTGGGGCACATCAGAGCCTTGGAGAAAAAACCAGCCCAGTACCCGATTCGACGAGTACAGACCAAGGTCTTTTCCGTTTCTAAAGGCAATATGATTGTCAATCAATAAACCCTGTTCCTGGGGGATTTGCCCAAGCGTTTAACCCTAGCCTGTGTGGAGAACGTGAGTTATTATTGGACTCTGTCGAGGAATCCGTTCAACCTAAAAGCGTTCAACATCAATTTCGTGGCCCTGCATGTGGATGGCCAACAGGTACCGGCACGCCCCTTACAACCTAAATTCGGAACGGACAATTACATCCGGAGCTATCTGAACCTCTTCACAGCAACTGGCCAAATCAACCAAGACGAGGGAAATATGATCAGTCGAGAAGATTTCGGCAGAGGGTACACCTTGTTCTGTTTCGATCTGACTCCCACCTTAGAAAACGATCATCAACTGAGTCTCGTCAAGAAAGGCAACTTACGCTTGGAACTGCATTTCGGGACACCTTTACCGAAAACCATCAATGTGATTTGCTACGCTGAGTTTGACAACATCATTCAAATCGATAAAAGCCGTAACGTCCTGTGTGACATTGCCACCTAACATGGATACAGACCAGATACGCACCGTGCTGGAGAATGATCCAGGGACACGCATGGTCTTTCAAGGATTGTTCGCCCGAGACGTGTTCCCATTAGACCGTGTGTATCCTGCTGCTTACGTCCTGAATGCTGATCCGATTGATCGACTCGGTCAACACTGGGTGGCCGTGTACTTGACAGAAGAGCAGGGCGAATACTTTGATCCGTACGGCCTACCACCCCTCGATTCCGATTTAACAGACGTCATGGATCAAGGCACAGAGACGTGGTGTTGGAATACTAAAACGTTGCAAAGCCTGGACAGTATGATGTGCGGACAATATTGCTTGTTTTACCTGTACCATCGATGTCGGGGACATTCCATGCAGACGATCGTCCACATGTTTGACGAGTACCCCAAGGCCGAAGACCGCGATGTACTCGTATATGACTGGGCCGCCCATCATTTCAATGTACAAGCCCCGTTCTGGGCTTAAGTTCTTTCAATGTACACAAGCCCCCTGTTCTGGGCTTAAGTTTACAAGCCCCCTGTTCTGGGCTTCAGTTCTTTCAATGTACAAGCCCCCTGTTCTGGGCTTCAGTTCTTTCAATGTACAAGCCCCTTGTTCTGGGCTTCAGTTTTCACGTGGTTGTTCTCACGTTGTTGTTGTTACTGAATAAAAAAAAAATGAGATCTCACCAAAAAACCCTGTCTTGTGTGTTTTATTCATAATGCATAAATGCCCAATGTGGAGATTCAGTCAAACTGAAATCAGTGGTGTAGGATGGGGCCAAAATGTAACCCATCAATGTTAGAATGCAAGAGCACTATAGTAAAATAGAGAGCCAATGAAATCAGCCCACAGACCAAGTACGTGTTTTGGTCTAGGTTTGTAGCGGGCATTTCATTGAGGTGCGTGTAAAGGAAGACGGTGAGTGAAGACTCGTCCAACACATACAGATTAAGTTTATTACTATAAGTTCTATGTATTTTTAAATATGGAAAAATCCGGATGTAAGATGAGACCCTGGATGTAAAACCACAGTACCCAGATGGAAGACGGAAAAAAACCCCTGGGAAACCCGGATGTTGAGAAGAACCCGGATGTAGGCGCGGACGTAGGCGAAAGCATCCCAGTACCCGGATGTAGGCGTAGCCGTGAGCGAAATGCTAGTACCCGTCCATTGGTTCTTTCATCGATCGCTCATTGGCTCTTTTTCTCGACCGCTGATTGGTCCAAATGGAACTGCCCATCCTTCCCTGGTTAATTTACAATTCCCTTTTGGGGTTCAAGCTCTGACTATCGATGCCGCACCATTGTCTCCTCCAAACCTTGCCGAAAGGGAGACCTTGGACCTTTTGACCTGGATGTGACCTTTGACCTTTTGACCCGACATGCATCCGCCCACTGCCGGTAATTACGCGCGCGCGCGCTGCGGCATCAGATCATCCCCGCGCGCGCGCGTGCTGCGGCGGGGGCGGGCCGGGGCCGGGCCGAGAAACACCCCGGAGGTTGAACATCCGGACGTCTAAGGGAAACATTGGAACTCTTCTGGGTTTGGAGGTAGTTTTAGTAAAACCGTCACAACCCACGTGACCTGCGCAGCAGAATGGAAACGACACCCTAGTCTAACTCCCTCACATAGGCTTCACATGGATACCTCACTCGATCCCATCGTCCCAGTAGTGGCCCACCTAGACCCCAACACGTCTATGTCCATACCCTTTGTCCACTGCGCATGCGCAGGGTGACGATATTTCAACCCCGCACTCACCCCATCAGATGCCCCCTCACAGGGATACCTCACTCGATCCTATCGGCCCACTAGTGGCTCCCCAAGATCTCAAAACGTCTATTTTCATACACTTTGTCTATTGCGCATGCGCAGAATGAAGATATTCCTACACCACATCCATCCCATCGGTTGCCCCCTCACATAGGCTTCACATTGAAACACATAGCACTCATAGCCATGCATTGTAGGCCTATATGGGCCTACCCAGGCCTCGGTGACTTTCTCCAAAAAATTCACCGTTTCGCTCCGGGACCCTTTCCATCGTGTTCTAAATGACGAGACGTGAAAAACAAATCCAAACAGCCCATATCACAATGAACGTGTGTGAATTTCCCAGGTTGGACCTATACTCCCCATATAGCCAGCCTATAGGCCTATATACAGAACTCGGGGGGGTACGGCGCATCACGTTGGGCACACCGGTTCTCGTCGGATCACCGAAGTTAAGCAGCGTTGAGCTCGGTCAATACTTGGATGGGTGATCGGCTACTGTGCCGGCTGGGCTGATCAGTGTCCAGAATAATAGGAACTGTGGACACTCTCGTGTTCTGGCACATGTAGGCACCGTCGTGATATGACTGAAACAATGTTGAAAGCGACGTTTAATCCTACTCACTCACTCACTCATATACAAACCTCGGTGACTTTTTCCAAAAATTTCACCGTTTCGCTCCGGGACCCTTCCCATCGTGTTCTCAATGACGAGCCGTGAAAAACAAATCCGAACAGCCCATATCACAATGAACGTGTGTGAATTTCCCAGGTTGGACCTATACTCCCCATATAGCCAGCCTATAGGCCTATATACAGACCTCGGTGACTTTTTCCAAAAATTTCACCGTTTCGTGCCGGGACTCTTCCTATCATGTTTGTCTTGACGAGACTAAGAAAACAAATCAAAATAACCATACCGCAAATGTATAGAAGTAGGTTTCCCAGTGGGACAAACATTGGACCTATACCCCCATAACCCGTATATGGGTCTATATGGGGATATATACAGACCTCGAACTTTTTTCAAAAATTTCACCATTTCGTGCCGGGACACTTCCTATCATGTTTGTGTTGACGAGACTAAGAAAACAAATCCAAACAACCATACCGCAAATGTCTAGAAGTAGGTTTCCCAGTGGGACAAACATTGGTCCTATACCCCTAGTATGGGACTATAAGGGTCTCCCTGAACTTTTTCTAAAAATTTCACCGTTTCGTGCCGGGACACTTCCTATCATGTTTGTCTTGACGAGACTAAGAAAACAAATCAAAACAACCATACCGCAAATGTATAGAAATAGGTTTCCCAGTGGGACAAACATTGGACTTATACCCCATAACCCGTATATGGGTCTATATGGGGATATATACAGACCACGAACTTTTTTCAAAAATTTCACCGTTTCGTACCGGGACACTTCCTATCATGTTTGTCTTGACGAGACTAAGAAAACAAATCCAAACAACCATACCGGAAATGTATAGAAGTAGGTTTCCCAGTGGGACAAACATTGGTCCTATACCCCTAGTATGGGACTATATGGGTCTCCCCGAACTTTTTCCAAAAATTTCAACGATTCGCTCGGCGACACTTCCTATCATGTTTGTCTTGAAGAGACTAAGAAAACGACATCCCACAACCTATACCGCAAATGTCGAGAAGTAGGTTTCTCAGGATGGTCCTATACCCCCATACCCCATATAGGCATTTTCCTGTAATTTAGGATAAAGTCCGTGTTCCGTATTTTTTCAGGAAAAATTGTACATACACCCACTCTGGGACTAAGGGGAGATAACTCTATTGATAGGCAAGCCCCGTTAAGCCCGGGGACCAATATTAGCCCTTTTGGCTAGGGTTGATAGATGTTTTCCCCTATATTAGGAGTAAAGTCCGTGTTCCGCTTTTTTTCTGGAGAAAGTTTTACATGCACCCACCCATGACTGGATGCCCCTTCACATAGGCTTCACAATGATACCTCATACAACTCCATCGGTCCATTAGGGGCTCCCCTAGATCCCAAAACGTCTATTTCCATACCCTTTTCCCACAATTCCCTGTCTGCGCATGCGTAGAATGGTGACAACGCTCGAGCCACTAGCCCAGTCAGATGCCTGAGATGGATGGATGGACACGAACGAACGCTCGTACACACACACCAAAACCTAATCAGACGAGGGGCTATCTCAATGAAGCTTCCATTCAAATTTGGTGAAATTCTGTCCAGTAGTTCTTCGTATATCTTGCAGAAAGGGCCTGTATATACATATACATGTACAAGTACATGGACAGACGGACGGACACCGAACATGGACGAACGCATACACAAACCAACACCTAATCAGATGAGAGGGCTATCCCAATAGAGCTTCCATCCAAGTTTGGTGAACTTTCATCAAGTAGTTCTCCAGATATCTTGCAGACAAGGCCTGTACAAGTAGATGAACGAACGGACGGACACCGGACACGGATGAGTGCATGCACACATACACCAAAACCTGATCAAATGAGGGGGCTACCCAAATGAAGCTTCCATCCAAGTTTGGTGAAATTTCATCCAGTAGGTATCAAGATATCTTGCAGACAAGGCCTGTATATACATGTGCAAGTGGATGGACGGACGGACGGACACCGGACACGGATGAACGAATGTACACACACCAAATCCTAATCAAATGAGGGGGCTATCCCAATGAAGCTTCCATCCAAGTGTGGTGAAATTCCGTCCAGTAGTTCTCAAGATATCTTGCAGACAAGGCCTGTATATACATGTACAAGTAGATGGACGGACGGACGGACGGACACCGGACACGGATGAATGCACGCACACACACCAAAACCTAATCAAATGAGGGGGCTATCCCACTGAAGCTTCCATCCAAGTTTAGTGAAATTCCATCCAGTAGTTCTCAAGATATCTTGCAGACCAGGCCTGTATATACATGTACAAGTAGATGGACGGACGGACGGACACCGGACACGGATGAATGCACGCACACACACCAACACCTAATCAAATGAGGGGGCTATCCCACTGAAGCTTCCATCCAAGTTTAGTGAAATTCCATCCAGTAGTTTTCAAGATATCTTGCAGACAAGGCCTGTATATACATGTACAAGTAGATGGACGGACGGACAGACACCGGAGACGGATGAATGCACGCACACACACCAACACCTAATAAAATGAGGGGGCTATCCCAATGAAGCTTCCATCCAAGTTTGGTGAAATTCCATCTCAAGATATCTTGCAGACAAGGCATGGGGACAGACATCCATCCAGACAGACATCACAAACACTAGATGTCTCCCCCCAACATAGTTGGGGGAGACATAAATATCATTTCTTCATGATAGAACCAGTTGCGCACGATGCAACACCGAGAGAGAAGGTTGGTCATCACAGGGACAATCCACGGGTGTAATACCGTCATAGCTCAGTCGGTAGAGCATAGGTGCGTTTAGCCGGGATCGTGAGTTCAAATCTCGCTGAAGACCAATTTATTCGTTTTCTCTCAAAAACCATTTCACAGCTCAAGTATATTAACAGTTTTACGCCGATTACGTTTATATCTGAGATAGATTCTATAAAACCATCAGAATTCTTTTCAATCTCAAATCTTTCAGGTTATTGTGGCAAGAAATGCCCATTGCTGTCTGTTTTTCCCGTGTCAAAATAATTCGCATTGAACTAGATATATCGGTAAATATACCTACTTATTATAAGGATCAATAGTTATTCGCCCCAAGGTATCGCTGGTCTGCAGAGTAGTTCTGACGCCCCTTGTTGCAATGTTATATGACTTGATCTGTCTCCTTCCTGAGTCAGTCCAGTAGATGACGTTTTTCAGCCAGTCATAAACCAGACCTGCACATAGCATTAGAGACAATACTGGTAACGTAGTCTGGATAACAATTGTGGAAACGAGGCGGACCTGGTATCCAGCAAAATCTCAGATTTACCACAAATATCGTATACACATAAGACGGCTTAAATTTAGTCTAGATTCTTATCACTATTGCAATAATGTCTCTACCGGTTTTCCATAGTAATATATTTTACATCAATATAGTTAGTACCTGTATACATTATAATATTTTTAAAATACAATTTTTATTACGCAAAGATCAGGATAGATGTTTTCGGTCGTTTTAAGACGCGAGACGCACCAATCCGTCACAGTCGATGCAATACTGAAAGCCATCTTACGTACTTTCTAGAAAGAAGCAGTAGAATACGAACCTTCCACTCGACCAGTGTTGTTATAGATCACAGTAGAAGTTCCAGTTCTTAATGATAGACTCCATATTTGTCCCTTGTTTCTATCGGCAAAATACACTAGACCACGGTTTGAGTCCGGAGTTATGGCAATGATGTCTGTACCGGAATTAACAGGACAGTTCATGGAAATGGGTTTCTCTGAATTAACGACAGTGATGCTGTCAAAGCAGACATGCGTGCTGTTGGCGAAGACAAGACTCTTTGCAGCGTACACATACGATCCTGTAGGCGAAAAAAGGTAAAACGGGTACGTGTCACAAAATCATTCGTTTTGATCCGCTGGTTTAGGTATCAATCAAACAATCAGCGTCAACTTGATTTTCGTGCAAAGCTGTTTCTCGAAATAACGTTTAGCAAATTGCATAATGCTGCATATTATAAATTGTTTCGTTCATTTGTTTACATTTGTCTGAGTAAATTAGAAAAAAATAGTTTATCCACAGTTTTCCATTCATTTTTCGTACCTGAACACGATATGCCATCGACGCCCAGTGTATAACCATTTTGACATAAACATCTTCCACTGGTACGCGTTTTTACGCAGAAATGTTGGCATCCGCGGCTCAAGCAATGATCTAAATTTACGAAAAAGTACATGTATTATAATATAGTATGAGGTCCTGCATATATCGATACAACCTCATTAAATATCAAAATGCGCGAAGTATGGATGGAAAGTGAAACATCTATGTTGCGTCAGGATGACGTGTCCTTTATATGCGGCTTCTTTCAGTTTCACTATCTTCCGTTTGGGCTTTCCGCCTTTATCATGCCCGAGAGCATTTAGTCTCTGATATTTTATGTCTCGTGGAAGTTTTTCCTCTGTTAAATAAGCAAAAAGTTTGGTGCTCGAAAACCTTTAATCCGGCCTTAATTCCGAGGCCTAAGTGCACTTCTGGTAGATATGTTTGGATAAAAGAAATTCTTGCTTATTTCGGGACCACAGCAATCAATATTCAGCCGCGTCGTCCATAAAATAATTTCCACGTCAATAATGGAAATATCTATTTCGTATGACAGTTAGTATCATCGTAATTATTTTATGAAATAAAAATAAAAATACAAGATGGTTCCCCACAAAAGTGAAGCGGTCAACCGCTTTCAATGATGTCTTTCATAAAATTTTGTGTGAATGTATTAATAACAGTATTTACCTATGCCATCGGGCTGAGACTCCTGTGCGTATACAGTTATTGCCTGTGGTATTCCATATTGTCCAACAAACACATTATAGGCGAGGGTGCCAGATTCTCTTAGAGCTACGAGCTGTTTGTTCTGCCGGTCCGTAATATAAATATGGCTCTAAAGACAAATAAGACAAAGGCATGACTACATAATAGCATTAAATACCATCTACAGATTGCATGCAGAACCGAATTCTATAAAACTGGCCTCCCTGAATATGACTTAACACAAATGTGAAGCTAAGTCAAATGAAACTTTACCATTAACCACCATTGATAATATTGACAGCATACGCTTTTAATATACCTTGCCAGGACAACAATAAAATGTATGGCATTATACCTTACCAAACTCTAGATTATCTTCGAAATGACAAAAAAAAAAATAATGAAACCTGATACTCCAATATCAGAAGATATTTTTCGAATTTTGGAAGTCTGTTAGGGTTTTTAATCCATTACTTCTGGTTAAGTAAACATTAGTCCATTACCTCTCATTAAGTAAAAACTGGTTCAAGGGTAAACAAACCTAAAACCTTTATTACGCGAAAATCATATATGGTATCAATATAAAGATAATTTGACCAACCTGATAGTAAGATATACCAATGAGTTAATACGATCTCAACTGTTGTATAACCGTCCTTTGACTGCCATCAAAACTGCAACGTTCCACGGTAAATTTGCGAGAATCTACCCAGAACACATTTCCAGTCTGAGGGTCAATGCTCAATGAGACTGGACCGAGCAGTCCACCAGCTGCGATAACCTGCTGATTTGTGCCGTCCAATGTCGCTCGTTTGACTCGCGGATTTCGACTTATTTCAGTCCAGTACATATATCTAAAATAGGAACATACATGAGAATATCTTCTGAACAATTTCAACCCCAACGCTGATAACACCATCGATATTATGTATTAGCACATCAGATATCAGGAGATACCAGACAGTCCTATCATGGGAATTAATTAAATTTAATATTGATTCGTCATAAGCTTAAAGGTGAACTGAAAAGCTTTCCAATGTTCTGTTAAAACGTCATAAAACAAGAACTTCTATAGTTGTTACAAATATGTGCGGTTAATAGTTCTGAGGGTTATTGTTTTATTTTGGGTATATGTGAAGTCAGAACTTGTACCACCAGAGAACGAGAGTCAGAACTTTTAAAAACGTCATCGCTTGCCTCCCGTTGTTTTTGGAACGTTATGACGTTATAGTGGTCCTCGCTCATTCATCCGACGTAGTATGACGTCACATTTAAATAAAACTTCAATGAAGAAGATAGACTAGTACCCATCCACTGCGCATGACCCGCTATCGCTAAGCTTCTGGACCAGTATCTAATAATGAAAAGACGTAATAGCGGCCGAATTTGAGCGCATACTTTCAACATGGAGTGTTTATGAAATGGCTTGATGCGTAGAGGAAGTGCTACAGATCAATGTGAAAATTATCGCTCAAGATATGCGTCTATTTCATCTTGTTTTAGGATTTGATAACGGATAGTGTTATATGATGATATTCTGTAAAAGATTGTTTCTTTTATCGACCTTCAGTTCGGCCTTGTCAAGAACAGGCTGCACAGCTTGACGAGAGGTCTGTGGGTCCGCGTCAGTCCGTAACGTCACAGCAGAATTTTACACAACGTCACAATACGACGTTATAACGAAATTGTTAATCCGATTGTTGCATAACGTCACAAATACACGTCAACAGGTCAAGTTCAAGTTCAAGTTCAAGTTTATTGCACCAAACACCCGGTATAGGGCAGAGTACAAAACAAAACAAAGTAAAATGCTTACCCCAAATATAGGGTTAAGAACAAGAATACCAATGAAGTCAGAAATACAGTTTTACGTTCCGTCATATCATAGGGCCTAGGTATTCATAAATGTAGCTCTTTTATTGAGCTGACACTGTACTAGACTACAAGTATCTTATCTATAGCTTATACTGAACATAATATGTAGGCTACATATAGCCATGAACATTCAAACAGAATGCATACATTACTACATATATATCATGGTAGTAGGTCAAGTCTCTTGTTGTACCAACTGTATAGGTTATCACCAATCAGGTTTATTTGAAGGCGATCATTATTGGTTAATAAATACAAAAATTTACCATCCGGTGTCAAAGTACCAAAGACAATATTTGTCTCATTTATTTTGTCAAAAAGAATTTTTCTCTCAATATTGAAAATTTGGCACTGCATAACAAAGTGGAATTCGTCTTCTCTTATATTACATTTGGGGCATAAGCGTTGCTCCACAGGTGTGATTGGACGCGTATATCTACCAGACTCAATTTTCAGTTTGTGATTACTGAGACGTAGGTTTGCTAGGAATGTTCTCACTTTGGTGTTACGAATCAGAAGCAGATATTCCTCTAACTTAATATTGTTTTTTAATATACGATATGTTCTCATTTTGTTACTTGTTCCATCAGCATGGTCCTGCATAGATTGGTTGAATTGGTATTCAAAGTGAGAGTTTAGGGCTTGTATTATTTGTGATTGAGAGCATTGTTTATGATCTAGGCCTAACGTATCGTTGATATATTTAGTAAGTTTGTACAGCCAACCAGTTCGATGCTGACATAATTTACGTTGTTCTTCTAAGGCATGATAAGTTAGCCTGTCTGGGTAACTGTTAATATAATCATAATATTTTATGGCCCTTACAGCAATGTCAAGCATCAATGGATATATCCCTAATTCTGCTCTCGCACCATTATTATTCGTTGTTCTATGAACCCCTAGAAGTCTTTTACAGAATCTATTCTGAATTTTTTCCGGATTTAAAGTGTCCGTGTTTTTTCTAAGTAGATAATCTGTCCCCCATACTTTCGAACCATACAATATAACTGGCTTTATTAAAGTTTTATATAAATGACAAGAAATATCTATTGGGATATTTCTATGTTCTAGATTGTTATGCAGGGCATAAGATGTACGTAATCCTTTATTTCCTAACATAGTGGTGCATTCATTAAAATTTCCAGTTCTGAAAAAAGTCACTCCAAGATATTGGTAACTGTCTGCAATTTCTAATTCTGTGTCATTTAATCGCCAGCTGTGATCTACACATTTAGGTCCTCTCTTGAATATAACAATTTTTGTTTTTTTCAAAGTTTGCGTTTAGTTTATTAATTTGACAAAATATGTCTAGACTGTTCAGGCATCTTTGTAGGCCTTCAGGCGATTCGGACATTAACATAAGATCATCTGCAAATAGAAGATGTGATACATTGAATCCATTCAATTGAACGGGATCAGAATCCTGTGGTATAAAGTTTTTTATATTATCGATAAATATATTGAAGAGTGTTGGAGATATGCTACACCCTTGTCGAACTCCTACATAGGATTGGAAACTGTCCGACATTTCATCATTGACCTTGAGTTTATACTTGATGTTATCATATAAAGATGTTAGTATGGAGAATATTTTACCATTTATGTCCTTTTCCTTTAATTTGTCAAAAAGAAGATCGCGGTTGACAGAGTCAACAGCTTTCCTGAAATCAACGAAACATGTATAAACTGGTTTCTTATTGGATTGATATTTATCAATTATAGTGCGGAGTGTGAATATGTTGTCTGTTGTACGATAATCTTTACGGAAGCCAGTTTGATTTCGACTTAGAAGATCGTTAGTTTCCAGATGGGTTGTAAGCCTGGTATTTATTATTTTCACAAATAGTTTGCCTAAAACATTGCTAAGAGCAATGCCCCGATAATTATTCGGGTCAATTTTACTGCCTTTTTTGGGTAGGGGAATAATAGTAGATGCTGACCATGCATCTGGAAAGTGACCACTGTCGAGTACCAGGTTAAATAGTTTGATCGTTTGATCTATGATTAACGGAATTGTAGTTCGAAGTAGTTCATTACTTATAGTATCTTCACCTTGACTTTTATTAAGTCTTAAAAGCTTCAGATTACTATGAATCTCTTCAGCTAAAATAGGTTTATTCAGGGTTTCGTTTAATGAATTATCAGTGGTTGAGTTTGGATGTGTGGGATAATTTGTATTTTTAACTGAATTATGTACCGGTACATCAGATAAATTTATAAAATGATCCAATAGAACATGTTTATCAGCATCTATCCTTGATTTGGGTTGATCACCTAATGTTTTGATGATTTTCCAGTATTTAGATGAATCAGATGATGTGCATTCTCTTAACTGGTTCACTAGGTTAGTATAATAATCTTGTTTTTTTTGAGCGAATAAGTTTTTTATAATTCTTTTTTAATATAAGGTAGTTTAGTCTGGTTACATCAGTTTGGTTAGAATTCTAATTACTATAGCCTTTTTTCATGTTATTCTGAGCTTGTTTGCATTCTTTGTCGTGCCATTTGTTCTTTTGTGAGGTCTTATTAGATTTTACTACAACAGTAGCATGACAATTAAAAGTGTGTAGCATTTGTGTGAAGTCATCAACACATTTGTCAACCTCTGCATTACTTTCCCTGTATGATGTCATCATAAAATTATT
>JAVTVY010056054.1:0-30686 GCA_036873755.1 Hanleya hanleyi | reverse complement strand
GATGATGCTTAGTTGGTTCGTCGCGATATAACTGAGATAATGTTGAAAACGACGTTAAATCCTATTCACTCACTCACCCTTGGGGATCAACTTTAAAAAACTAAAGATAGTGCCACGGCACTGTAGCTCGTCTGACTGTAACTGGAGAAAGCAGCTGTGAGAAATTTTTACTAAAGAACTGCAACAGATGAGTTTCTAACTTGTGTTGTACCCCTTGAACATTAAATGATCAATGCAGTAATTTCCCGAGATTTCATGATAAAGTTTCATGGGAAATTCAAGATGTGACCATATTGGATATCTTCAAAATGGACTAAAAAAGGTATCTTGCACAACTGGACCACAAGGAGAACCTGTGTGTCAAATTTGAGAAAGATATCAATGCAGTAGTTCTTGAGAAATCGCGATAAAGTTTCATGGAGAAATCCAAGATGGCCACCTGGTGGACATATTGGATTTTCGAATCAAATAACAACAGGTATCTTGCACAACTAGACCCCAAGGGGAACCTGGGTACCAAATTTGAGAAAGATCCATGGAGTAGTTCCGGAGAAATCGCAATAACAATGTTTCATGGGGAAATCCAAGATGGCCGCCTGGTGGCCATAATGGATTTTTGAATCAGACAACAGTCTTGCACAACTAGACCCCAAGGGGAGCCTGGGTACCAAATTTGAGAAAGATCCATGCCGTAGTTCCTGAGAAATCGTGATAACAATGTTTCATCTGGAAATCCAAGATGGCCGCCTGGTACCCATATTGGATCTTTGAATCAGATCACAAAAGGTATCTTGCACAAGAAGACCCCAAGGGGAACCTGTGTATCAAAGTTGAGAAAGATCAATGCAGTAGTTCCTGAGAAATCGCGATAAAGTTTCATGGGGAAATCAAAGATGGCCGACTGGTGGCCATATTGGATGTTCGAATCAGAGCAGAAAAGATATCTTGCACAACTAGGCCCCAAGGGGAACCTGTGTACCAAATTTGAGAAAGATCCCTGCAGTAGTTCCTGAGAAATAGCGATAACAAAATTTCATGGGGAAATCCAAGATGGCCGCCTGGGGGCCATATTGGATATTCAAATTGGACTAAAGTACACATGTTGCACAACTAGACCCAAAGGGAAACCGGTGTACCAAATTTGAGAAAGATCCATGAAGTAGTTACCGAACAATAATGATGACGAGATTTCACTGGCAAATTCAAGATGGCCGCCATGGCAGCCATATTTAAAATCGTATCGACACGGCATGAACAAATTCTTGTGAGTGAGTGAATAGGGTTTAACGTCGCTTTCAACATTTTTTCAGCTATATCACGACGGGGAAGGGAAGGGAGGGGAGGGGGAGGGGCAGGGGTACCTACTTGTAACAGAGCAGATCTAATGCTGCCATCAAATTCTTGTGTACTCATTGGGGGGAACATGCGTGCCAAGTTTCAGCTTAATCGGCCAAGCGGTTTCAGAGAAGAAGATGTTTACGGATGACGGACGACGGACGACGCACGACGGACGACGGACAATCAGTCTATGACATAAGCCCATCGGGCCTTCGGCCCAGATGAGCTAAAAAGGCATATAATGAAACGTCTTCACGATAAATACGGAATTGGTCGATCTATATAATAAAACATCTTAACTAACTCACTCATTTACTCACTCACTTGCTCAATTTCTCAATCACTCACTTCCTCATTTACTCCATCTGAGTGGTCGAGTAAATGACGAAGTGAATAATGAAACATCTTCACGATAGCCACGAACTGGTCGATCTATATAATAAAACGTCTTAACTAACTCACTCATTTACTAACTTACTTGCTCAATTTCTTAATCACTCACTTCCTCATTTACTCGATCACTCACCCCTCACCCACCCACTCACTCACTTCTTAACCACATCTTTCTTCTCTCTGCACCTCTTATTTTACTGATCCTATGTTCCGAGGAGCCTAACTTCCCACTACTCTTTCTACGGTAGTAAGATTCAAAGGTCCCACAACTGACAAAAGTGTACTTGATTTTGATCTTATAAAATGAGAAGGTCTGATATTATGTGACTTTACTTTTCACTTACCGGTTTATTTGTGAAATTTGGGAAATCTTTGATCATTATCTGTTTGATCATATCTGGATCGGCGACAGTAATGGTTGGTATTCGTCCGGCCCAGGACCTACAAAACCAACAGATACGTCTCATGTTGACTGATAAATCGTCGAGAAGACAAGGTTGTGTTTATTCCAATACGATGACCGCATTCTCGTCTTTGTATTCTCTTATAAAAGAAACAGATGTGTGACCACGAAATGCTATAGTCAGATCCCAGCATATATGATTTATCGACTAAGACGAGATGTGGGCCGTGGCGCACACACAACAGATAGTAAAGTAACTTCTCCTCCTTATTATCACGTTGACTAAAAGCAGCAGAAGCCCCTGTTCCAGACGTCCTACATGTGTGACAGAAAATTATGCTTTCCTTAAAACATAAAATCTGAACTTTGCAACCTTGATGGTAATGCGATTTTGTGCCATGTAATCGTATTCTAAAAATGGTCATTTTATCAATGTGGCATGAATGAAGTACGCAAACCCCCTATCTGATAAATTTACTGAAAAAAAATCATTTTGGCACGCACCTTTCCAAGAATAGTTATGTCTTCGAATTAGCCGATACCCAGTAAAATGAGTTATAACAAGATGGTCGAAACGATTCAAAACAATTTGCTCACATCCGACCATATAAATTATGATAGAGGCGGGACCGATCAAATAACTAGATACAGTCGATCGAATACGATCGAGGAGGCATCCCTTTTGCATCTTTACTAAAGGAAACATTCATTATTTGTGAAGAAAGTAAAAACGTAAAACTTAGGAAAAACATCATTAACATGGCCACATAAGATACCTTGAGGGAAGGTACCCACATATCAAATTTGAAAGAATCCGTTCAGGTCCTGTTACTGTCCGGAAATGCGAAATTTACCTTGACCCACAGGTAGCGCCATGTAAAGGCAGGTAGGCATAAAAAATAATCCCAACCGAGATCTTGAGGCAAGATCTATTGACATTGGAAAATGTTAAGTTGGCCTACAGGTGGCGCCACCTATGAGCAGATCGACAAGAAAAACAATCCCAAGCGAAACCCTCAGGTAAGGTATTCATATTCAAAGTTGGAAAGAATTCATTCAAGTTTTTAAAAGTTATTGTCCGGAAACATAATTTTAAATTTGCCCCCAGGTGGCGCCACCTATATGTGTATCGGCATGAAAAACAATGCCAAACGAGAAATTGAAGCGAGGTACCTACACACCAAATTTGGAATGAATCGGTCCAAGTTTTTGTCTGGAAACACTTGACTTAGCTTTCAGGTGACGCCACCTATACTCGAATCAACACGAAAAACATTCTCAGCCAGATCTTGAGGCAAGGTACCCACACACCAAATTTGGAAAGAATCCTTGAGATTTTCAAAAGTTATTGCCTGGAAATTCAAAACTAACAGCGGTTCAGCACTGCGGGAACCCCCGCCGGTTATTTCATATTGTACTTCTAAAATAATGTCATCAACCTGTTAGTAGTTACTATAAAGAAATATATTGTAAGTGTTTCGGCATGTTTGTGTGTGTATAAACAATGTACACTTCATCTCATACCTTAGGTTAGTATCACATTAGACTGAAAAGCTCTGTAACATTTGGTTCTCCAATGGGGGAGACATCCTCCCGAGGGTAGTGCATATGTTGAATAAGTGTAGCACCATATAATCTCTCGGAATATATGAGAATTGGGCGGGGGTTACATGTAGTTCAGGAGACATAGCATAGGGCCGATAAGCTGTAGACAGGAACAATTTTCTACGTCAAAAACAACTTTCTTGGACAAGGACAGGGACAAGAACAGGGACACGGTCGTCCACAGATATTCATTTAAATCCCTGTATTAAGCTTTCCACAGTTAAGGCTATGGGCTCGATAAAATCTGTTCAATTTTTCAGGGAATTATTGTCCGGAAATAAAATTTTAAATTTGCTCCCAGGTGTCGCCACCTATAGGTGGATCAGCACAAAAACAAACTACCACATGGTCTTGTTACCTGTACCTCCTACCTAGATTTGGCACTGAGATGTTCTTCACCATATATGCATGGACCATACATCAGCTGCAATCGTTCAAAGAATGAAAACGTGTTTACCAAAAATAATCCACGAGGACCAGAAAGGATTCATGTCCGGCAGATTTATTGGGGAAAATACTAGACTTACTTTTGATATAATGCAATACACTGAAGAACATCAACTCCCAGGAATTCTTATGCTGATCGATTTCGAGAAAGCTTTTGATTCGGTAGACTGGTCATTCATACAAAAAACACTAGATTTCTTTAAATTTGGCCCGTCTATACAAAAATGGATAGAAGTGTTCTACAAAAATGCCCAAACTTGCGTTATTGTGAACGGCTTTGTTTCACAGTTTTTCCATATTTCTCGCGGCTGTCGCCAAGGAGACCCGCTATCGCCATACATATTCCTGGTGTGCGCCGAGATATTAGCAGCAATGTTAAGAGGTAACAAAAACATAATGGGCATAAATATTGGGGATGAAGAATATTTGTTATCTCAATATGCTGACGACACTACTATTTTTTTGGATGGATCGCTTAAAAGTTTAAATTCTTGCTTAGATACATTACATTATTTTGCAAATATTTCTGGCTTGAAAATGAATATAGATAAAACGAAAATTGTGCAACTAGGTTCGACTAAAGCTTCCAATACGAGGTTTCGTACGAAATGGAATTTAGACTGGTCACAAGGTGATTTTAAGCTATTAGGTCTTGTGTTTACAAACAATCTGGCCGAAATGGTCGAGAAAAATTACAAAGATAAATTAAAAGATATCGTCACGCTTATGAAAATATGGTCCAAAAGAGGATTGACCCCATTAGGAAGAAATGTCATTTTAAAAAGTCTGCTGTTGCCCAAACTCAACCATCTATTTTCCTCCCTTCCAAACCCACCAGACCCACTTATAGACGAATTTCAGAAGCGCTGCTTTGAATTTGTTTGGAACTCGAAACCTGATAAAATTTCCAGGAAAAATTCTGTCAAACCACTTGAACAGGGCGGTTTAGATATTCCCATCGTAAAATATGTAATCCAAGCACAAAAAATATCATGGATTAGGAGATTACAAGCTGATAATCCTAAGTGGGGTAACATATTGAAATTGTATATGCCAGATAACATAGATCCAGTAGGAGTCGGTTCCGCATTTTTAAGAACTACTGTCATACCAAAGATAGAAAACGTGTTTTGGAGGGACACACTTTTAGCCTGGACAGAATTTCAAATAAAACTAGATTACAAAGATTGTAGAACTTTCTCGAATGAAAAACTTTGGCACAATGAAAAAATTAAAATTGGTAACAAAGCTATACATTTTGGTCATTGGGATGGAAGAGGTGTGCGGTTTGTGAATGATATTTTAGAAAATAACGGGAAATTTCTATCATATGAGTCTTTTCAGTCTATTTATAGATGCGCATCCAATTTTCTGGAATACTTGTCAGTATGTCAAGCAGTACGGAAAGCAGCAAACAACATGGGATTTGGACCACTACAGAAACATTATATGACACCGTTAATACCACCACCCATGTCACGGTTAATAAGTGTTAAAAAAGGGTGTAAAATATATTATAGAACTCTTTTGAATTCTCGATTTTCCACTTTAAACGCTCATCTAAGATGGGAAACAGTTCTTGGAAAAAAATATAGTGAATCGGAGTGGCTTATATGGAATAAAAATGTAACAAATCAAAGAGATGTGAAATATAAGTGGTTTCAATACAGAATTATTAATCGAATACTGACTACTAATATATTTGCACATAAACTTTACCCTGATATATCTATCTTGTGCACTTTCTGTAACAAAGTTCCAGAGACTATTATTCACCTCTTTTGGGAATGTGAACATATCAATCCTCTGTGGAGTTTACTGGAAAATTGGTTCGCCTCAGTGGGTATTCCAATTCTATTCTCTCCGGAAAAAGTTATTCTTGGTCTTTCACAACCCAGAAATAAGCCACTTAATTATTGTATCTCTATTATTAAATTTTCTATATACAAAATGAAAGTAGTTAAAAAAATCCCTTATCTGAAAAGTGTTCAAAACGCCTTAAAATTAGCGTACGAAACCGACAAATGTATACAGTACAAGAATTGCGAATGGCGCAGGTTTGACCAGTATTGGTCAACGCTACATTTACTGTTTAGACCCGTATAGATGTTGTTGCTGTTGTCAATGAAGATAAATCAGAGAGTAATGACGATTGTTCAGTTGTATGATATGAATTTCAATTATAAGTTCAAATATCTTGTGTAGTACGATAGATTATGCTATGTACAGTGTGTATGACCTATGTATGAAAATCAAATAAAATATAAATTATAAAAAAAAAAAAATATATGCATGGACCAGATAGAAAATTTGCATATAACAGAAAATGTAGATAAAAAACAAATATCCAGTCTCGGACAGAGCTTAAAAACAATATGTGTCTTCTCCTAGACAGAAGCAAAAGGAACAACAAATTAAAGTTGATTGACGAAGGCATTCAGAAGCTGTCCGACGGAAAAGATTGAACAAAAGGGAAATTTGCATATAAGGAGATTTGCATATAATAACAAATGTAGATAAAACACAAGTATCCAGTCTCGGACACCATTGACGCCATTTTAGCTTGGATTCCCGCCCACATGGGCGTTAGGGGAAATGAAGCCGCCGATAGGACAGCCAAAGACAGCCTCACCAAAACTGCACCTGACGTGCATATAGGACTAGAAACCAAAGAACTGAATTCTATCATTAAAACCAGAATAGATAGTAAATGGGAAAAGGAATGGAACGAAGAAAACCGAGGTAGATGGCTACATAGTATTCTAGATAAGAGGAAAAGACGGAGTTGTGGATTCCAGCTAGACAGTAAACGTGACGACCGCATCATCACAAGATTAAGACTAGGCAAAACAGGACTAAAATCACACCTCTCTAAGCTAATAAAGAACACATCACCACTATGCACCTCATGCAACAACGAAGAAGAAACGATAGAACATTTTATACTCAAATGCCCAAAACATGACCCCTATCGCCGCACACTGGAAAACGAGCTCAAAAACTTAAATGTCCCTCTGTCGTTGGTTTCTATATTAAATCCTAAACCACCTCTTATAAACAAGGTATACTCCACCTTACTAGCTTACATCAAATCGACTGACTATTACTCTACCATTTAATATTATATGGTTACACCAAGAAACCAAAGACCAAATTTAAATAAATGTAGCACGCTTAGAGTCAAAACTATTTTACAGGGGCGGAAATAAGGGTCAGTGATCAGAAATGACTGATCAAATTTTGACACTAACCAATCAAAATGCCATAGCAAATAACATAGACAAATTCACTGATCAAATTTAAAGCTCCTAATAATGAGCACCGATCAAATTGTGTTCCTTATTTCCAACCCTCTTTAACGAATGTTAACCGTCCGGTTTTCTAGCAGGGGCAGAAGACTGGAGGTTATATCAAACATTCACAATCGGCTTTATTCATAATAATATTTTTATTTATAATATTTAGTACCTAATTAATTATTGCTATTGATCATGTGTGACTTAGATCACGATAGTGCCTGTCGGTGGCAAAAAATAACACCAGAAAACAAGAAACTACAAACTCTTCTATTCTTTGTAATACAGGCACAGCACACTGAAGACCACAGACGAGTAAGACCAGCCATGAAACAGAACACCGATGACGACAAATATTATAAAACAGCACCGTGAGTGACAACACCCCAGAAACCACCCTGACCTAGCCATTTCAGTGGAATCACCAAAACCCACACCTTGACCACGGACAATAAACGGAAACAAGAACAGCTTCTACATTCAAACCAAATCGAACAATGCCTACCACAACCACGGACAATTGAAACCATACTCACTGAAGACAACACAGATCAGATGTGCCACACCTGAGATGCCACCGATGTAACGATTGTCTAATGCAAATATGATCCTTTGACTTTCACCAATATAGGATGTAGACGTGTCATCCTGTACCCCAATACCCACTCCAAGCAATTGTTACAGGCACAGATTTCTGGAAGAACCCGCCTATGGTTCTCCCAGTTTTTTTCTGGACGGTGTTGTGTGTACAGAGGGGTACAAAGACAAAGGAATCACCCACGCGACTACAATATACAATGAACACATACTTACCAATATAACCCAATCAAAAACCAAGCGACGAACCTGTACATAGACAATTCTTCTATTCTATTTATATCTCCATCCGCCCATTTATTATTATATACTTATTCATTTATTTATATATTCATTTACTTATTTATTTGTTTATTTGATAATACAGCGCTTGTAAACATCTTTAACAAACTAAGAAATGTAACGTGTAATTAAAATAAAACATTGAGTTGATGGGCTGCGAAATCCGTACGAGAAGCGGCCCTTAAACTGCAATTTCAATCAATCGGACAGAGCTTAAAAACAAAAGGTGTCTCCCCCTAAACAGGAACAATATGCACAACAAATTAGAAGTTCATTGACGAAGGCATTCGGAAGCTATCCGACGGAAAAGATTGAACAAGAGGGAAATTTTCATATAATGAAATTTGTCGATAAAAACCAGTTCCCAGTTTCAGACAGCGCTGAAAAACAATAGGTGTCGAATGTCCACCACAAATTTGAAGTTGATTGACATTCAAAAGTTATCCGTCGGAAACGAAAAGTGAGCGGAAGCGGAAGCGAAAGAAAGAAGAAAATGACAAAACACATAATGCATCCCATTGTGGACGCTATCTGACGACATTTGACTGGTTGAAGTGACAAATATATTTATTGTACCGTACTCATAATATCTGGTTAGCAACGTCTGTATACAATCGTTTTGGTTGGTCGTAGACGACCAAATTGTTTTTAGTCGTCTCGATCATATACCGTGATGCATCATTGTTTGTATTAAACTCCATTAGTTAGCATAAACCAATGGGCAATCCTGACCGATTTCACATTGATCATGACAATTTCGTTGACAGAGAAATGGTCATGGAGAAGCCCGGATATTTTTAACCCCTGTCGTACTTTCGCTAGAAAGTTCCACTTCCGGTTTCTCATGTACAGTTAACCGACAGCGCACTACAGCTTACATTTTCACTCATGTTGCAATCATTTCCTGTGGAATATTGACTTATGTTTTATTTATTCTCATTTCGTCTTGTCTTGCATCCTTTGCCAGCTCAGACAAGATTCAGACTGGGCGGTCTCATACGAAACAGATGATACTGATTCCGGAAGTGTGAGGAGCGTGTTTGCGAGGCGGCATTTGATTAGAATACAGATGCAATCCGTACGTAGCCCTTATCTCCACTGTGCCCCATCATCCGAACGCATGGCACGATCATACGTAGAAACTTCTGTGTTAAGTGAAACGTGAAATGCCCTTAGCAAGCTAAGATGCTGTGCCCGGATACATCATCAAATCCAACAGAGAGAGAGAGAGAGAGAGAGAGAATTAAGGTTTAATGTGGCGTTCAGCAATATTTCAGCTATATAACGACGATCAAACAAAATTCTAAGTATTCTAACAAAAACAAGTCAACAACCCAGCAATCCAGAAGTAATGAACACAACACACCAAAAGACATGCACATACATTAAAACTTATGCAGCAAACCGATTTCTTTCAAATAACCTAATTTATCACATATTTGCCTGTGATACTGGACATTTAGCCCCGTTGATACTGTGGAATGACACCGTTCCATATCATGATATGGATTTCTGTCCTCACACGCGGGCCTGAGATCGGTTATTTGCCCTTGGGCTGATATCGCGCACAGGAGTGGTTTCCCCTCGAGGAGCTCATCGCATTCTCTCCACAGTCTGACCGATCGCACTTGTGTGCTTTTCAGCTGGATCTGGCTACGTATTAAATGTTTTGAAGTATGTATACTCATTCGATAATCGATCCTGAATTTGAACCTTTTCCCTCTGGTGTATCATGGAAATGGGACTAAGAAGTTTTTGCAACGTTGACTGCATTTTACCGAGGGTTCAATTTTCGATGAAACAGTTTCATGTAAAACTAAAATCTATGTCTACTTGTTTCGTCAATTACAAATTATGCTACCATTCATCTATAAATATGTGATAAATAGATTATGATATACCCATTTCCATATCGTCCCTTGCATCAGCCCTCGACCCCCATATCGGCCTTCGGCCCTCTGGCTGATATGGGAGTCTCGGGCGGATACCAGGGTCGATATGGAAATGGGTATACAATAATCTCTAAATACAGTCTTCTTTTACCCCGACTAAAAAAAATCTTCTACAGTAGCTGCTTAATAAAAAGAATCCCTTACAATCTTAAAATCTATACAGTCGATCAGAATATGTTTCACTTTGAGATCTTCGTGGGACTGACTCCTTTTTAGTAAATGTTCGTGAGTTAATCGGGTATGGCCGATTCTACATCGCCTGGTCAAGGCTACTCAGATGAATATATCCTACAATTTTTGAAACTCGAAGTTTGTTATTATCCACAGCATCCCATAACGATTGATACAGCTTTCTCACATAAGCACAGACAGAGGGTCTGAAATCGCTATGGGATTCCAACAGGATCAACCTCATTATCTAGGGCTGCCTTAGCCTTTTCATCAGCTTAGCAAAGGGTGGAACTTCGTGTAAGGTCTCGTCTTGCCTGGGTCAGTATTCAAACATTATGAGTTGTATTTTGCATATACTCACAGGTAAATTTTTCCGTACTTCTTCAAGCAATCCACATCATTTTGAAGGACACCCTGAAATTCAAATATCATAAGTTAACTGCTATAATCCTTCCTGTCTTACCGCACGCACCGTATATCACTGCCCTAATTCGGAGAATTTCTGGAATAAAACTAGACGGGGGTATTTTATCTCACTTTTTCGATCTTACTTTTTGGAGTGTAACTCACCTTAATAATAAGGGACAGTGCAGTGAGGTCATCGTCTCATGCTTATATGTGGCCCACAGGTCATAATTTTACACTACTCCAGTGTAATTTGGCACGTTTATACCGAATACCGCGGTGCTGACATCACATATAGGTTGCCTTGCAGAACGTGTACAATGTCTGATGATGTTTGTTACAAGACGATTCGCTCCGGAACCCCTCCCATTGTGTTTTTCTCGGCGAAACGAGAAAAACGAGACCCCACAACCCATAGTAACACCCACAAAAAAAATTGACCACCCCTCCCCCATAGCCAGTATGAGTCTATAATAATAATAATAATTATTATTATTATTATTAAACTGTCATTGTAACACCCTCTAACTGTACTGTGCAAAAAATATGCGGCACGCATGCGCATTCGGTCTATTTCGATTTTGATCGACACGAGGAGCATGTATCTGTATACCAGAGGAATGAAAAATGCATCCAGTATATCTTGTAAAAAGTTAACAACTTTTATGCTAAATTATTACAGTGCATCTTGTTTAGCTGTGACACGCTGAGCCAACATCGCTCCGTTCATAGGCAGGCGATACTGATTGACCGAGATCCATGCACACAAAATCTGCGAGCAGCATTTAACTCCAGTGCAATCAGAGGGTACATCTGACAGTATGAGGTTTATAATCTCATGCCACGAGAATGCCTTCGTCCTGTTTGGTTAATTTCCCTGTTCATGAGCCAACCACAGCTGTGAGATTTTGGCAGTTGTCAATATTCTTTTATTTTAAACACGTGTCAGACCTTATCTCCCCCATCTCTGATATGCATGCTATACCCTCATTAGCAGAGTCTTTGTCTGCAATACACTGAAGTGCAGGAGGACCAAATCTGCCGTTTAACATTCCATGTAGCGGTACTGTGCAAAAAAATAAATCAAAGATATTTCAGGAAACAACTATATGGACTACGACTTGTTACATATTGCCTTCCAGTATTTGCTGATGTCAATACAAAATATATGAGGACTCTCTTCCGTGTTAGAATAAGATTTCAATTAAACAAACGAGTTTTCAAAACTCAATTGGCCTACCTTTGTAACGACATCCCCAACATTGCCCAGAAAGGCCTTCGGTTTCGGTCCCGGTAAGTTGATAGTGTTTGTTATATATGGCCAAACTCCATACCTGCGTGTGAAGAAGGAAGTTTTTTAAATATAATAGGCCTACACATTCAATTTTAGGAAAAGCGGGACCAATCAAGAGTTTGAAGTTAATGACCACCTTAGTGAATGTTTAGTTTTAGGCCGAGGTCTAATAATAAACATCGAAAATTATTAATAACATATGAATAACTAAAAATTACATTATTGATATAAAGACATTCACTAAGACTCTTCGATCCACTGAAGAATATAGAGTTATTTATGAAGACTAATTTTAAAAAAAAGTAGGTAACGTCCAGTTGAGCAACTCTACCCCCTATTGGCGAATTATTCCTGCTGAATGGTTCCTACACTCCATATTTTTTAATGCTAAATTGCTGTAAGTGGTTATATTTGAAATTTAATAACTGTGTACTGCTTTTGGGAATGGTTGAAGTTTAACAAAAACGAACTTGAAACCCTGCATTTTCACGCTTGTTTGGAAACGGCGAAGGCGGTGACCTGCTGACGTCGGAGTCTGATCGTTCGTAGTCAGGGTGCATTCCACACCTAAATGATGTGCAGTTAAAAATAGACACGGGTTCGGGTCTTTGGCCTTAAATATATGTAAAATCTTTTACAAAGCCCCTGTAAAATTATATATTTTCCGAATGGGCACACTCATGCCATTATTCCAGAAGACAAGTGAGCTATTGAAATTGAAAAAGACGTGCAATCCTCCTTAAACCTTCTTCAACTTTTCTGAAAAACTCCATAAAATGTACGAAAATATGTCAAATTCGACTCACCATCCAGAGAAAACAAACGACATGATTTTCATATTAGACATACGAACGTTTCTCCGTCCAATGGGCATTTTAAAAAGGCGAAAAAAACAGGGGGGTCGACCTACTCATTTTTTGTAAAATTTTATCGCCATAAAGGAATCATCATTTTCGTTTCCCAAAAAAGTGAAGATTTTGGCCTGTAAAAGTATATATTTTTCGAATGGGACACTCATGCCATTATCCCAGAAGACAAGTGAACTATTGAAATTGAAAAGGAAAGACGTGCATTAAAACCTTCTTCAACTTTTCTGAAAAACTCCATAAAATGTACGAAAATATGTCAAATTCGACTCAGCATCCAGAGAAAATAAACGAAATGATTTTCTTATTAGACATGCGAATGTTTCTCCGTCCAATGGGCATTTTAAAAAGGCGGAAAAAAAACAGGGGGTTGACCTACTCGTTTTTTGTAAAATTTTATCGCCATAAAGGAATCATCATTTTCGCTTCCCAAAAAAGTGAGGATTTTGGCCTGCCAGATATTCAATTCCGGAAACGATTAACTCTGTAGTGGCGAGTAGGTGCGATCGGCTAGCAATTGTAAAATCCCCGCTTGAAGAATTGGTTACGTCCAGCAAGGTGATACTATAGATATCAGTTAGTAGAAAGGGAAGAAGAATTACCATGCTGTCAAAAACAGGCAACCTTCCTTATTATGAAATTAGGGAGGGGCCACTTCGTGCGAAACCGTGGCAAGTGTGGAGTGCACCCTTAAGGCTAGGGTGTTTTCTCAGAATTTCTGCTCTCAAGGCTATGCCAATCTGGGAGTGTTTGCTAGTTTCTTGGTATGCGACGCTTGCTTGTAGTGTGCAGTTTTATTGGATATCTCGTCAATCACTTTCCCCTTACCCCATCTTTGTTTTTGCCAGTTTTGCTAAGAAATCACGAGTTTACAAGCTCAATAAGAATATCATAGCATTATGCTTTGATGGTGACAATAAAACCCATGAACAAAGATCGGGGGTGTTGACCAGCTTTCAAATGAGGCATGAGAAGCAAAATAAACGCAAAACTAGCTGAAATTCGAGCCAAATTGTAAATAATTTTTCATTCCGACTTTTTAAAAAAATTGGGGGGTGGGAGTGCAAACTTCGAGATAAAAGGGACAAAACCAGAATAATACGCTCTCATTCACTTTAGATCAGGGTGCTGGAGTGATCTGTATTGAAAATTAATCACTTTGACATTCACATTGACAATGATGGGACATACAGGCATGACAGGTCACTAATCGTAACATATATGTTTAACCAAGGGGAGGTAATTCTGTATAGGTTCAAATAGCATATAAGCAAGAACAATGCTATCATACCATGTAGTATTCATAAAATCGAAACATTTCTGACTAAGATAAATGAACTTTATGATCCCGTTCCGTATCAATCCATTACAAGGTCCGAATAAGCGTTATAACGAGTGTAGTGTAGGAGAACATACAATATTTCGCCTACTCGTGTATTATACCCGTACAGCGGAGCTTACATTAAGGATGCATTCCACACCTAAATGGTGTGCCGTTAAAAATAGACATGGGTTCGGGTCTTCGGCCTTAAATATATGTAAAATCTTTTACAAAACCCCTGTAAAAGTATATATTTTCCGAATGGGCATACTAATGCCATTATCCCAGAAGACAAGTGAACTATTGAAATTGAAAAGGAAAGACGTGCAATCCTCCTTAAACCTTCTTCAACTTTTCTGAAAAACTCCATAAAATGTACGAAAATATGTCAAATTCGACTCACCATTCAGAGAAAACAAACGAAATGATTTTCTTATTAGACATGCGAACGTTTCTCCTTCCAATGGGTATTTTTAAAAGGCGAAAAAAAAAACAGGGGGTCGACCTACTCGTTTTTTTGTAAAATTTTATCGCCATAAAGGAATCATCATTTTCGTTTCCCGAAAAAGTGAGGATTTTGGCCTGCCAGATATTCAATTCCGGAAACGAGTAACTCTGTAGTGGCGAGTAGGTGCGATCGGCTAGCAATTGTTATATCCCCGTTTGAAGAATTGGTTACGTCCAGCAAGGTGATACTATAGATATCAGTTAGTAGAAAGGGAAGAAGAATTACCAGCTTGAAGTGTTTAGGAATAAGGGATTAATAAAGAAACTGCACAATATTTACTGTGAACGTTTTAGCAACGAACATCTGTCAAATGTATTGCTTATTGGGTGTCCCACCAAATCTATTGAGAATGTTTTGTTCAATTTATTGAGAAATAAAAATTGTTGTGTTCTGAAACTTATGTCACTGGTACAATGCAGGTATTATAGAATTCAGTCAAAATATTATCAAATAATACCCTGTTTGAAACATTTTCTGTCTTGAGTGGTCGATCTGTGGGTTAAATTATGACGTCAGAGTAGATAAGAAATGGGGGTTCTGGTCACGGAGCAGTAGGTCAGCATGACGTCATAAGTAGGTCGAGGGGTCATCTATATATAGAAGGAACATACGAGAAGGGTGTTCTGGGTCATCTTCTATTGATAGAACCTATATGTTCAACCGAGGGGTTGCGGTGTTCGAGGTTATCTATTCACCGAACCGCGTCCATAGCCCGAGGGGTGTTTGCGGTGTTCGTCTGCTCAGCGGACCATATCTATAGCCTGAGGGGTCACCACGCGGGAGGTCAGCGATCCATCGCGCCTACCGATCGACCAGGATTTGCCGCGTTCGGTCGACCTACCTGTAGCTCGCTGCGGAGTTCTAGGTCGATCTAAATATGGAACGTTGTAGCCTGAGGACAGCTGCGGAGCTGTGGCGGTGTTTGATCCTGTTACATATACACTTCGTCTCGCACGAATGATTCTATTACCCTTACTAAGGTAAGACGGTCATTTTTCCCGAAAAACGTCATTAAGATACACTCGTTAAATAGACAGAATCTGTAATTGTACGCATAAAGCCTAAAAATTTCGTTTCGGACCAAAACAAAATTTTCATTTTTTTTTTTCTTTTTTCGAAAGGGTTACTGAGATGAAACTTATGTCGTTGGATACCCAGGAGAGAGACGGATTTTCTCTATACCTCTAGAACGGGAGGGATCCTAGAGCCAAAACTTAGACCGTTGGATAGCCCCGGGCTATGTGCATGACTTGATCGCCGTGATTTCATCATAGTGACGTCATCATCTAAATGAGACGGATTTTGTCTTAAGTCTCCGTATGCACGAAAAATGAGGGTTTAGAAGACTGCATCCCGCACCATCGGATAGAGAAAAGAGAGTTTGAAAGGCTGAAACGCGTAAAAGGGACTCGAAGCTACAATCATGTTATTAGCGAATGTCAACGCTGTACACAAGATGTATTACCAGTGATCTATGTGTAATTTATTAATTAATATACCGTTTACTGTATGTATGTACATAGCCCAAGGTATACCAGAAACGATCGATACTATCAGCGACCAGACTATATACGGCTCTGGGATTTGGATCAATACCGCATAAACTTCATTCGCTTATATGAATAAATCGCCTTTGTTGTGGCTATCATTTCCGCATCTAGTCTTCCATTCAATGTTTATCTAATAATATTTCTACTGGAATCGATGTTATCGGAGTCCTCACTGTCACTGCTTTCCTCATAGTCGTTAATGTTAATAACGCTATCAATCAACTTATCGAATAAGCATTTCCGCATTTTAATCGTCTGTCCGAGTGCTTCCTCGTAGTCTGTGTCGTATAACGTTTGTAGACGCCTCGTTGTTTTCAAAATCTCGTTATTAATATAATCAGTTTGTAGCTTTTGTATGTTAACGAGGAGTTTGTAGTAAGTCTTCATCATCGGTGGAATATAATCCTGCGTAGCATTTTCACCAGACTCATCCTTGTCATAACCTTGGCTTGTATATACTACTCATATAATTCCTCCTCCTCCTCCTCGTCCTCCCCCTCCACCTCTACCCCAATACGTCAATGCTAGTTATATGAAGCGTGTTCAGACATTACCGATCGTGTTGAAACGTGTGCAGCTAAATACATGTTAAATACAGAAAAAGCGATAACGGGAATATACTGTCCATGTATGTGCAGAAAAAATAGATATCAGTGTATGTACGTTTAGTGCGAGTAAAGTTTATGCGGTATTGTTCCGAATCCCAGAGCCGTATATAGTCTGGTCACTAATAATATCGATCGTTTCTGGTATACCTTGGGCTATGTACATACATACAGTAAACGGTATATTAATTAATAAATTACACGTAGATCACTGGTAATACATCTTGTGTACAGCGTTAACATTCGCTAATAACTTGATTGTAGCTTCGAGTCCCTTTTACGCGTTTCATCATTTCAAACTCTCTTTTCTCTATCCGATGGTGCGGGATTCAGTCTTCTAAACCCTCATTTTTCGCGGATACGGAGACCTTGACAAAATGCATCTCATTTAGATAATGACGTCACTGTGACGAAATCACGGCGGACAAGTCATGCGTGTAGTTCGGAGCTATCCAACGGTCTAAGTTTTGGCTCTAGGACCCCTCCCGTTCTAGAGGTATAGAGACTTCCAAAATCCGTCTAATTCATCTGACGATGCGTCTCTCTCCTGGGTATCCAACGACGTAAGTTTCATCTCAGTAGCCCTTCCGTTCCAGAGATATGGAGATTTTAACGAGATTTAAATTTTGGTCGGAAACCAAATTGCTAGGCTTTACGCGTACAATTACAGATTCCGTCTATTTAACGAGTATATCTTAATTACGTTTTCGGGGAAAAATAGCCGTCTTACCTCAGTAAGGGTAATAGAATCATTCGTGCGAGACGAAGTGAATATATAACAGGGTCAAACCGGGCTGTCCTCGGGCTACAACGTTCCATATTTACATCGACCTAGAACTCCGCAGCGGGCTATAGGTAGGTCGACCGAACGCGGCAAATCCGGGTCGATCAGTAGGCGCGATGGATCGCTGACCTCCCGCGTGGTGACCCCTCGGGCTATAGATAGGGTCTGCTGAACAGACGAACACCGCAACCACCCCTCGGGCTATGAATGCGGTTCGGTGAATAGATAACCTCGAACACCGCAACCCCTCGGGCTATGGACGCGGTCCGGTGAGCAAACGTTGAACCTATAGGTTCTATCAATAGACAATGACCTAGAACACCCTTTCTCGAATGTTCCTTCTATATATAGATGACTCTTCGACCTACTTATGACATCATGCTGACCTACTGTTCCGTTACCAGAACCCCCATTTCTTATCTACTCGTCAGCCATTGTTGATTTGGAACAGTCCAATACACGTAGGTTTGATAGGCTTACTGTTCCTTTCATGGAATTTCAACAGTTTTACAATGTTGCAATTCAACAGCAATGCCATGATGTCACAATATGACGTCACAATAGAAAATGACAACCTTCCACTCTTTTGCACATTCGGGCCAGTTCCTTTCACCTTGCCGACGTCGAAATTTAACCCAGAGATTGACCACCCAAAACAGAAAATGTTTCCAACAGATAGTTCTACTGAGTGTTGTTGGATAAAATTTTGACTGAATACTATATATTATTTGCATTGCACCGTGACATAAGTTTCAGAACACAACAATTTTTAATTCTCAAAAAATCGAACAAAACGTTCTCAATAGATTTGGTGGGTCACACAATAGTACACACCGATCACTTGAAAGTGGAATCTGCGATGACGTCAGCTCTTTTCTGCCCTTCTTTTACACTGATTGGCCCATTCGCGACTGCTCGGCCCATTCCGTCGAAGTCATAAACCCCGCGCATTAATGGTGCAAGGATTTTACAGCTCTCAGCTGTAAACCGTGATCCGCCGCACGTGAGGCACATCACATGCTGTAAAATGTATTTCCGCTCATATAGTCCTCGTTGCATTTCTCCTTTATCGGGAGACAAGATATATAGCCAAATGAAATGGACATTCCCTTGATTCTACCCGAGAAGGATCTCTTCTAATTTGAGGGGTTTCTTCTTGAGCTGATCTCCATCAGTGCCCATGGTAACGGAAGTCATACAGCTGACATGCGCTGTTCGGAGTTACCGCGTGATATTATGCTTTCAACATGGATGCCAATATGGATCCAGGTATGAAAGCAGTGCGACACGAGGTTTTAATGTCCTACATTGTCCGAGATCGTGTCGAGTGTGATTGACCATGATTCCAAGCGTCAGACACTAACGATCGGTACTCCGAGCACCAACCGTTTGAACTAATGTAGACGTGATCATAATCAAACTCTGATTTCACAGGTCAGAGGTTATTGCTTTAACACGTTTTTCATCACATCTGTTTTAAAACGTTAAACAATCTGATTTGATGTGAATCTTTAAGGAGATTTATCAAATTTATCCCACCCTTTTGGCGATTACTTTACAATAAGTTTGGAGTATATGGTCATGACAATTCACCCACCTGTCGATCTGGACACGAGGAAGATATTGAAGGAAGAAATATGATTTTAAAAAATACTTTCATATTTACATTTATCTTTACGTAATATTAGTCAAAGAGACTGTCAATCGGGCTGAACCCAGTTAAGTATAAGAAACCAAAATACAGCGCCAAATTGATACAAATCTCGAACAATACAACCTGGGTGATATTAGCCCAATATAAAGTCAAATGGCCCAGTACGGTACTATAGTTTAACACTTGTAGAATAGTATATGGTTCTTTTCATAAGAACGATAATTAATTCCAGAAGATAAATTATAGGTTACTTCATGAAGAAAATATCTTATTAGGCTCTTATATATACTGCCATTTTAGGGTATTCAAATTTAGGAATATTAACCGGAAATTGCCTGGAAACGGACCGGGTCGTGTGAGTGAGAAACGTGTTTGTAAGACGTTTGCACATAAGCACTGACCGCATGTGTATTTGTATTAGTGTAAACGTATTTGGAAGTGCACATTAACAGAGGGAAAAACTGTTTAAGGGATAAATTATCAATAATAAACAACGAATTACTGTCTTAGTTTGTGAGGAATACCAGCGAGATTAGCTTCTATAGCCAACAGCTATTCCTACCTGTATCTGACAACTTTTAAAGTCTACCGTTGAAGCAAAATATTGATGTTTTACAGAAATCCCAAAATCTCCAAGTATAAAATGATAAACTGAAAATATTCGTAAATATATAGCATCTGCGATATGATTTCAGTCATTTTACATACATGTACATTGTTACAACATATTTTGTGGTCCTGCTTTATCGGAGTTAGTAACAGCTAAGCCTATGTATTTCATATGTAACCGAGTCTGAGTTAATAGATACCGGTATGTATTTTTCAGTATGTCCATCTTTGAAATACCTTGTAAATGTCATTGTGTTAATTACAATACTGGTATGCTATTGCCATGCACCCATAGTATGCATGATGCTTTGTCAAATGGTGGTTAACTTTTGATATTTTATGAGCCTTACGGATACATGTAGGTCAAATGGTCGGAAATTAGGGAATACCGAGAGTACAATAGAGATCTATGCTGGAAAACCTATTTCGGATTCGGAAGACAAGAGTAATTTAGCAGAATCCCAAAACCCTGGTCTGTCGTCTTAGAAATCTTTAGCAGTGGGAGGAAGCGCAATAAACATGCCACCATGCTTTGACAAAAATAGCATCTCGTCCAAGCAAAAACTGACCTCTGTGAACCAAAATATCCGGCAAATCAAGTGAGGCTACATGTACAGTCTAGTTTTACCGTGTTGTCTGATTGTCGCGCTTCAAGAACGTTTAAAAGTTAAAAGCTGTCTGTTTGACACAAAAATCGTATAAGTGATTTCTTTTCTGCTTTTCACTTGGGAACATCCTCCGCCACAGGGTTACCAGGGAACATCCTCCGCTACAGGGTTACCTGAGAACATCCTCCGCCACAGGGTTACCTGGGAGCATCCTCCGCCACAGGGTTACCTGGGAACATCCTCCGCTACAGGGTTACCTGGAAACATCCTCCGCTACAGGGTTACCTGCACGCTTAAAACTAAAGTGTTGAAACTTGCACTTAAGTGTTGAAATAACCCTTTAAGTGTGTCCACAGGGACAACACTTAGCAGTCCCTGTAAACACACTTAAAGAGTTATTTCAACACTTTACGAGTAAGTTTCAACACTTTAGTTTTAAGCGTGTGGGAGCATCCTCCGTCACAGGGTTACCTGGGAACATCCTCTGTCACAGGGTTACCTGGGAACATCCTCTGTCACAGGGTTACCTGAGAACATCCTCCGCCACATGGTTACCTGGGAACATCCTCTGCTACAGGGTTACCTGGGAACATCCTCCGCTACAGGGTTACATGGGAACATCTTCCGCCACAGGGTTACCTGGGAACATCCTCCGCCACAGGGTTACCTGGGAACATCCTCTGTCACAGGGTTACCAATACTCTTTACGCTGATCGATGTATAAATATGTCTAACTGATCAGCTAGCAGTCATACGTGGTATCATATATTCCTACGAAGTAGGCTACAGATCGCAAATTGTCCGGTAATGAGTGAGTCAGTCAGTCAGTCCATCCGAGTCCTTTCGTCGGCAAAATAAGGAGAACCGTTGACATTAGAACCTTGATTTTTGGCATGAACGTGCATTAGGGCATTGTTACCAGCAAGTTCTGAGCTGACCAAATTCTGATGAAAATTTGATTGATAATTATTTTTTTTATTATTTATTGATGGCTTAGCGAGTGCACTGTCATGCCCATCGGGAACCCTTCGCTGTATGTTTCACTGTGTATATAACACAGTACAAAATCTGGTGGGATATGCCATCCGTAATTGTTTTTTCCTACGAAGTAGGCTACAGATCGCAAATTGTCCGGTAATGAGTGAGTGAGTCAGTCAGTCAGTCAGTTCATCCGAATCCTTTCGTCGGCAAAATAAGGAGAACCATTGACATTAGAACCTCGATTTTTGGCATGAACGTGCATTAGAGCATTGTTACCAGCAAGTTCTGAGCTGACCGAATTCTGATGAAAATTTGATTTATAATTTTCTTTTTTATTATTTATTGTTAGCTCAGCGAGTGCACTGTCATGCCCATTGGGAACCCTTGGCTGTATGTTTCACTGTATATATAACACAGTACAAAACGTGATGGGATAATGAAATAGAAAATGCTAATTTTCCATCATTTGTTAGTGCATTTATCTACACTGCTATTACCAACTTGCCATTCTTAATACACACAATTCAGTATATTGTTATAGATATATGTAAACTGTGGCCTTTAACGTGTATCCTATTTCACATCCAAACATTTCATCACAGACCAAATCAGGCTTCAAATTTAGGTCAAATTGCCACTGGCGGTGAAATATCATACATCAACCAATTAAGTCAGCCTGGTGCAATAACCCAGCAGAACAAAGAAAGATGTGGTATCATCCTTCAGATTAGCCTGTGAGTAACAATGATAAAAGTTTACTGAGGGTGAAACAAAGCCATCCTGCAAGCCACCCAAGGAATGTATCAGCTTGTGTTGGGACATTTTGTTGGTATCATGTAAGTTGTTTAGTAGTTTACTCATTCAAATCTCCATACCATATTTTCTGTTATTCAACAGACAAATTTCTTTACTGGTTTTAATTGTTTAAGTTTTACTGGGTTTCAACTGCTACAGATAGTAACATAGTACTGATACTGTAGAAATGGGTAGTGTGAATTTAATTATTCCATGTTTAGTACAATTTGTTCACATGAATGGTGGAATGTCTGGACTCTCAAATGAAAGTGTGTTATACATGTACATATCTCAAGCATGTCAGGTTTGAGGAACAAACATGGTTGCAATTAAGATATAATCAAAGAAATTTCGTGACAATTATTGAATCTAAGTAGGCCCCTACCTAACAAAATTAGCTTAATAAAAAAGGCCTTCCTGGCGTAAATTGGTTTCTTTTGAGAGAGAATGGTATTTTCTGAGTTAAGAATTTCCTGTATAAAGATAGGTTGTTCAAGGAGGCTTTGTTTTTGCCGCTGTTGTGTGCATCAAGTGTATGGAAACATGATATATGCACCCAGAGCCCTGATCTACAGCTGTATAAAACTCAACATCTGGCATTGACGGCATGTTTAAAAGGTCTTAATTTATTTTCTTTGGGTAGAATTTAACTAGATAAAGTAACTTTGATCATGATGTGAAAATATGAGCACATACTTTGAGTTTTTTTTGTACCTCTTGAATATTGACTATATATCACACTGGGATATAATTTAAACAAAAAATTACATGTGTAAACAAAATATGTCTAAATTTTTCTTGTCATTTCGAATCTTGATCCATTTTGATTCCTTGATTAGCGGATACAGAATCACTGCCACGGAGTGTGTTGGTGTGTCACAGCAATGTAATTCCGATTCACACAACGAATCTGAGGTGGTTTAATGTTTATCAATGAAGAAAATCACCGATCAACCGTCATAGAATATGATGTGAAACAAGAAAACCGGAATAATACATTCATCAGATTGCCGATACCCAAAATGTGTTGTCTCATATATCTAGATAACAACGTGATGTAGAGACGCTATTTATTCGTCTTTGTACCGGTTATGCTCAGGAGAATGACATAGAATCATTATTATATTGTGCAGAGGTGTTGGTCTTGAGCTGAATACCGTAAACTACATAAATGCTACCTTTCTACTATAGTACTATATATAAAAAATTGTTGTATTGTTGGGAAAATAATGCGATTAAAAAAGTTGTTTTGATCCTGGACAAGGGCACTGAAAACCATTAAAGAGATATAAATGTATTTTCACACGTAAAGCTTGAAATCTACTGAACTTTTTATTATTCAATCTGTTTCCTTTAGTTAAAAAACTGTAAAATTAAATCGGCGATCGTTATTTATTTTTGTAATGAAGGCGCATTAGGAGACTGTTACCAACAAGTTCTGATCTGACCAACTTTTGATGAAAATTTCTGGTGATTTTTATGAAAATCACTGGCGATTCTGACTTGGGCGGTGCCCATCTTAATATAGGCAGGATTTCAACTGGGGGTGGGGATTTCCAAGAGTTCAGTTCGCGTTCGAGTCCTAATGCCTACTCTACTTCGTAGGTCCTGTGACGTTAGTCACACTGCTCATGTTTAATATATTCACTGCAATAAAATAATGTTCACATACATGACTCCACAAAGTGATGCACCATGTAGTAGTGTGTTTTGTCTCTACTGGGTAATCATTTCTCTAAGAGAGAAAAAAATCGCTCTTTTTCAAACATCTGTTGTAAGAATTTTCTTGTTATCCACTACAGGGAATTTTCTATTTTTAAAACCAGGGTGGATGCAATATATGTACCAAAGGGGTTAAAAATGAGAGTTGCTATAGTATACTGGCAATAAGCATTTTTCAACTTCCCAATATCATGATATATTCACTTATTTGTCCAACCATCAAAAATTTGTTGTCAGGCGTGCAGGTGCACCACGAAAGTCCCATTTTCTGAAGAAGCCAAATAAACCTGGTAAGTTATTCCTACGAAGTAGGCTACAGATCGCAAATTGTCCGGTAATGTGTGAGTCAGTCCATCCGAATCCTTTCGTCGGCAAAATAAGGAGAACCATTGACATTAGAACCTTTATTTTTGGCATGAACGTGCATTAGGGCATTGTTACCAGCAAGTTTTGATCTGAAATAATTCTGATTAAAATTAGATTTATAATTAACACTTCAGTATATTGTTATAGATATATGTAAACTGTAGCCTTTAACGTGTATCATCCAAACATTTCATCATTGACCACATCAGGCTTCAAATTCAGGTCAAATTACCCACTGCTGCTAAAAATACCACTGTATGCCACATGGCCCTATTACTGAGGTTAATCTTAACGTGCATCTGGGACAATTCGCCATGTTCCTACGAAGTAGGCTACAGATCGCAAATTGTCCGGTAATGAGTCAGTCAGTCAGTCAGTCAGTCCATACGAATCCTTTCGTCGGCAAAATAAGGAGAACCATTGACATTAGAACCTTTATTTTGGCATGAACGTGCATTAGGGCATTGTTACCAGCAAGTTCTGATCTGAAATAATTCTGATTAAAATTAGATTTATAATTAACACTTCAGTATATTGTTATAGATATATGTAAACTGTAGCCTTTAACGTGTATCCTATTTCACATCCAAACATTTCATCATTGACCGCATCAGGCTTCAAATTACCCACTGATGGTGAAGTATCCTACATCAACCAATTAAGTCAGCCTGTCCGTTTTGCTCCAGCGTTTTATCGCGTTTAATGAGTATCAGTTACGGCTAAAAATACCCTGTCATTTTTCCACATTCCACTGTATGCCACATGGCCCTATTACTGAGGTTAATCTTAACGTGTATCTGGGACAATTCCACAATTGCCCGACCTGCATATAGGCCTACGCTGTTTGCATAACTTAAATTGTTAAACCATATCATTGAAATAATATAGCAGAAAACATTGATGCGAGTTATGATATGTACACTATGACCAAAGACATGTTCATAATGTACTAATCGGATAGTTAGGACAATCATTACTTTGCATCAGAGAGTGTGTGACTTGGATTCAAGGGTTAAGACTTTGGAGGGAAATACAATTTTGACAGCAGAAATATGACCCCGCCATTTGCTGATTAGAGTGATAAAACAGGATAGGCTAAATGGACCCTTTTCAATGCAGTATTTCTTGGCATGGATGTGAAAATATGAGGACATACTTTGGGGTTTTTTTGTACCTCTTGAATATTGACTATATATCACACTTGGATATAATTTGAACAAAAAATTACATGTGTAAACAAAATATGTCTAAATTTCTCTTGTCATTTCAAATCTCGATCCATTTTGATTCCTCGATTAGGGGATACAGAATCACTGCCACGGAGTGTGTTGGTGTGTCACAGCAATGCAATTCCGATTCACACAACGAAGCTGAGGTGGTTTAACGTTTATCAATGAAGAAAATCACCGATCAACCGCCATAGAATATAATGTGAAACAAGAAAGCCGGAATAGTACATTCATCAGATTGCCGATACCTAAAATGTGTTGTCTCATATATCTAGATAACAACGTGATGTAGAGACGCTATTTATTCGTCTTTGTACCAGTTATGCTCAGGAGAATGACATAGAATCATTATTATCTTGTGCATAGAAGGTGTTGGTCTTGAGTTGAATTACCGTAAACTACATAAATGCTACCTTTCTACCATATTACTATATATATAAAAATTTGTTGTATTGTTGGGAAAATAATGTGATTCAAAAAGTTGTTTTGATCCTGGACAAGGGCACTGAAAACCATTAAAGAGATGTAAATGTATTTTCACACGTAAAGCTTGAAATCTACTGAACCTATATTATTCAATCTGTTTCCTTTAATTAAAAAATTGTAAAATTAAATCGCCGATCGTTATTTATTTTTGGAATGAAGGTGCATTAGGAGACTGTTACCAACAAGTTCTGAGCTGACCTACTTTTGATGAAAATTTCTGAGCGATTCTGACTTGGGCGGTGCCCATCTTAATATAGGCAGGATTTCAACTGGGGGTGTAATTTAAACAAAAACATTACATGTGTAATTATGTCAAAAAATTTCTTGTCATTTCAAATTCTGATTCCTTGATTAAGGGATACAGAATCACTGCCATGGAGTGTGTTGGTGTGTCACAGAATCACTGCCACGGAATGTGTTGGTGTGTCACAGATTCACATCAGCACAGTAACTGGTAAACTATTCATTCAATCCCATCACTTTTGATCTTCAACAAAATATTCAATACTGTTTTAATCGAAAATTTCTGGTGATTTTTGATGAAAGTCTCTGGTGATTCTGACTTGGGCTGCATGTGCCCATCTTAATATAGGAAGGATTTCAACTTGGGGCGGGGGGGGATTGCCAAGAGCTCAGTGCCTGTCGGAGTCCTAATGCCTACCTATGGTTGGCCATCCCTGCCAGAATTCGTCATTTAGAGGCTGCCTCTAAATAATATATACCATGGTATAAAATGCCAAGCCTGCCATAATTCGTATTTAGAGGCTGCCTCTAATTATTTTGTACCATGGTATAAAATGCCGAGCCTGCCATAATTCCTATTTAGAGGATGCCTCTAAATCGCCAAGCCTGCCACAATTCGTATTTAGAGGCTGCCTGTAAATAATATATACCATGGTATAAAATGCCGAGCCTGCCATAATTCGTATTTAGAGGCTGCCTCTAATTATTTTGTACCATGGTATAAAATCGCCAAGCCTGCCATAATTCTATTTAGAGGATGCCTCTAATTCATTTTAGCCGTAAGTCATAAACAACTCGATGTCATATCAAGAATATTAAATTTGACCAATGAGTAAACTTGTAACAAGCGTAGAGATATTGCTCCAAATTTGTGAAAGCGCATATCATTGGTGGAAGTAATAAGAAGGCGAAAATTTAAGACTTACGGCTAAAATGAATTAGAGGCATCCTCTAAATAGGAATTATGGCAGGCTTGGCGATTTTATACCATGGTACAAAATAATTAGAGGCAGCCTCTAAATACGAATTATGGCAGGCTCGGCATGTTATACCATGGTACAAAATAATTAGAGGCAGCCTCTAAATACGAATTGTGGCAGGCTTGGCGATTTAGAGGCATCCTCTAAATAGGAATTATGGCAGGCTCGGCATTTTATACTGTCGTAGCGTAGGGCCTCAAATAAATAGACGATGAAGTCTCATGGTTCTTGTGAATAGAATGTCAGTTTTTATTCTGATGGAAGACCATGGATGGGTGGATGACATAGGTGGCCCAATGGAACATACAGATTCTGGCAGGATGTACTCAGTATAAAATGAAAGTCTCGGAGGACTTTGCAAAAAGAAACAAAAAGACAGAAAAAAAAACCCTGAGTGCTATAGTCCATCTTCACTAATCAAGGTTAACAGCTAAATGGTCATGATGGTAGGGAGATTCCATATCTCGACCTCAACATGCATGCTCAGTCATTTGGTCTGGTGCGTTGGTCCCACGAAACCGAACTAAAACAGCATTTCAAGCCAATTTCCAGGTTCGCTGTTACAAAGAAACCATGCTTTCGGAGAGGAAGTGGCGGATCACCTCCTCGCAGTAATATTCAGCCTGTTCACCACTCATATCCACTTACTATAAACTATAGTTCCTGTATTTGCGGTGTTAACATCGATATCAGATGATTATAATTACAATGTTTGGCGAGAAATATCAATGCTCTGGGCTCTATTAAACATAATATATCTTTGTGCACATGACAGCATTTACTCTAAACATTTCTACAAATATATCCAGAGACCAACAAACTGCGTCATAACATTTGACTGGTACCGAAAACAGTGCTATGTACAGACCGATTCTAGTGGTCTAAGGGGAACAACTCTACACTAGCAAATCAGTAAATATACAACATATTTGACCAGGCAACTGGCAATTCCCCGACAATCTTCCCTGCTTTTTGTCAGTCGCCACGACGGACAACTACCTAACAAATCCAATCCATCCATATCACGAATGTGGGACTAGCCCTGTCTCCTGACACTCAAGTGGAGGAGCAAACATGCGCACAATGGTGGATAAAGATCTCATTGCTCAGTCTTAAGGCGCTTTTTCGCTTTCCAAACAAATCGCCCAATCGACTTGCAATATAACTCCAGTCCCTCTGAAGTTAAATGGCAGCCATCAGCAATAAAACGAGGATAATTGATCGTCTTCTGGGGGACTACCTCATATGACGGGTATTCGGAAACCAACTTCCTAGCTAAGAGTCGGTTATACCTTTTGGCACGGTGATTAAAAGTCTCTATAGGCACTTGACCTGCACGTGTTATCCTTGTTCGTTGGATAACTGAAAAGAAAGCAATCACGCTAGGACAAATACCTAACTGCTGCAGTATCTCTAGGAATTGAACTACATTCTCTACTAAAATGGATGGTGTACAGTCCACGTCACATAAGTCATTTGTCCCTAAGTCAATGCTCAGTATGTCTACATGCCGACCTATCAGATATCGTTTAGGATTTTGCAACACTCTATCATAGGTCAAACCAGAGTGACCAATAATATGGACTGACTTACACTCCTCGATCCCTAATAGCATCTCCATAGAACAGTTCAATTCCAGCCTTCGCCTAAGGGCTCTAGCAACAAATGAATGCCCAAAGTGAAATACCTTCAATTCAGAGTGCGTTTGCACTTCCTTAGCCCTAGCAGACATTGTTCCGATTCAATAGTTGGGGACCAACAACACCAACTTGACCAATTATTCTGAGAGTGCAGACCTCGGATATCTATAAGGATTCCGATGAATGCCCTTGGTTGCTCGACTAGATCTCCGTCTAGGAGTGCCAACTCCATCCTCAAGTTCACGATCTAGCGGTTCTCGATATTCTGGGGGTTCAAACAAAATATGTAATGCCGAGTCCTCATCACTGTCAGAGTACTCATCCTCAGAAGAGACTACATCTGGCAGTAAGCACGGCGGTTCAGACAGTCCACAATCCTCTCTAGGATCCCTGATGAGCATCCTTCTATTTACCCACCGACTTACCCCACCTAGCGTAGGCCTGATCTGGAACAAATCCTGCTCTTTGTTAACCTGAACTACAGTGAAGGGAATGTCATGAAAAGCGTTCTCTAATTTGTGCCTCCCTTTAAAAGCACGCTTCCCAAGCAAAACACTATCCCCAACATTCAAGGCAGTATTCCTGATGTTCTTATCATGTCGCCGGCTGTCACGAGCCATGGACGACTTGATCCGTGTCTCAGCAACTTCATTGTCACGCTGAATGAGACTGGCCTGGGTGCTGACATATTCCTCATCCCAGTCCTCTTGGCTATTCATCAACAAATGATCAAGCGGAATGATTGGTTCTCTCCCAAACATCAGCGTGTAAGGAGCGAGACCTGTAACCCTATGTGGGGTCGAATTATAGATGAATACCAGATGTGGCAGGAGCTCAGGCCACTGCCGTCTATCAGCTGGATCTAAGGATTTAATGAGATTGCAAAGAGTCTTATTAAACCTTTCGGTTTGCCCATTTCCCTGGGGATGATATGGGGTCGTCCTTGTTTTCTTTACCCCATACAGTCCACATATTTCCCCAATCAACTGACTTTCAAAATTTCGTCCCTGATCCGAATGTATACGATGTGGAACACCATAAGAGGTGAACCAGTTGTCTCTTAATGCTTTCGCCACCACCTCTGCGGACTGATTCCGACAGGGGCGGCTTGAGCCCATTTGGTAAAACCATCAGTCATGACTAATGCATCTTCAAAGCCCCATTTACCACGGTCCAATTTCAGGAAATCGATAGCCAAAAGCTCTAACGGTCTGAAAGCTAATATATGTCTCAGAGCTGGTCTAACGGTTGGAACGGGAGTCTTTCCGACAGTGCACTTGAAGCAGCTCTTGATATGCTTCCGCACTTGGGCATCTAAGCCAGGCCAGAAACAACGAGTCTTTAGCAATGATATCGTTCTACAACAGCCTTGATGACCCCATTCATCGTGTGAACTACGGATCATCAGCGCCTGCAATCTCCGTGGTACCAACAACTGCCTGACTCTGCCCAAAGCAGGTACTTCTACTACTCTATACAGAACCCCCTGGATTTCCATGAAACGAGACCATTCTCTCGTCCAACCACCCAAACCAGGAACGGTTTGGTTTGGTTCC
>JAVTVY010056053.1:0-31116 GCA_036873755.1 Hanleya hanleyi | reverse complement strand
CATCTGAGATTTATAGTCTGAGAAATCAATTAAGAATGGGAGATTTGCACGATAGAGGCATCGGAAGTACCAGTTCTTGATATCGATTGGTTAGCTGAGAGTAGAGTAACAGTGGGGGTTCTGATTTTCAAAATAGATGCACTGGATGAACCGGAAGTACCTGCTCTGGATATTAATTGGTTAGCTGAGTCAGAAGGTGTGAAAAGACGGGAATGAATATCCTGGTCATAGAGCCCCGTATATTGAAAGGACATAGCCTCACATTCGGGCGACAGTCAGATACGATATCTATTGGCCAGTCGTCCTGCATAAAGAATCTCGCATTCATCGTCAAAACACCAGTACCGGTACCTTGTTCACTGGGAACGATTAGCACCAAGATCCAATCAGATATAAATACAAATATATAAACACAAGCCAGTTTCTTTGCAAGAATGAGGCATGCAGCTAGAAGTTTTCAATGATCCCGACAAGACATCGTGATGTTTCTGTCGTCCAATCACAGACAAGTAGTCTTCAAATTAATTTCCAGTCCTTTTTAGACTATCAAGTATCTCAGTTTGTTATTAGTGTCCGATATTCATCACCAAATTTGAGAAACTTTGATTTATGGCACTTGGCGTATGGTCTCGTCGGACCAGCTTCTGCAATACTTTGTAAAGGTGATTATACTTGTTATATTTCTTACAGGATGTAGCAAATGCATGTCATTCTCTGATGATATTCTCCAGAAGGGGTAGTTGACAGTGTTAAAAACTTGTAATCGCCTTCCTTGACGTAGAGTCGACTTAAGAGCACGCCATATACATTTGAGACATAGGTCTAACTATGATGTTTCAATTAGACCATCGGTTGTTTCATTCAATTCCCGTGAAGGTGCGTATATATTCTTCACCAATGTTGCCTGCATGGTGGTTATCCAAAGCAAGAAGATCATCTAAACAGAGTTTGCTGAATGTGAAGAAAAGTGAACAAGATCAATTTCGAATAAAACTGTTAGCCCTACCCAATTCCTATCACGGAAAATAGTTCCTTATATTACTAAATTTGAGAGCCTGGGTGTCTCTTAATAAGCTTCCTCTGGGTATGTTCATTTGAATACCATAAATATCTGGAATACATAATAAATATCTGGAAAAAGTTATATTGCCAGGCATGCTGCTTCGACACAAGTTTTACGCCAATTTAAAATCGTGCAGTCGTTGTGCTATCGGTCGCCACTATAAAACAAAACCATGGTTGAAGGTTTAATATGGCCAGGTCACGATCGGGGATTCAACACGCGATGCGCATATAACTTTTGCTAGATAAACGATGAAATTATACTGAACGTAAATATATCGAAACAATGACGCTGCAATTCGAAACGAGAGATCCTGAAGGATCTTGGCGCCCACTATTGTCCGATAATTGTAAGCTAATGACAAGAGGATATTTTTGTCCATTGTTACTAAGAACAAAGGATTGATTTGTAATTTTGTTTACAGAATTTAGAATGCGAGCGAAAAAGATCGAAAAAGGGACACTGGAAAACACCAAGATATAATCTTTCTAAGTTTCAGAAGTTTCAAGATTTCTAGAAACTGTACTTATGTCGTTTGTTATAGTACAAGAGAAATGAGCAAAGTTAGTCTGAAAGTGAATGTACATGTACGGAGGATCCTCCTTCTTCCTTTTGCAGTATTTTTTTTTATTTTTTTTTTTATTTTGCACGTGTCACCATTATTGGAAGTACTGGAAGTAAAGACAAATCTCTTTGACACTTTAGCATGAACTATGAAACATACTTAAGATTTTATAATTAGGAATGAATGCTAATTCTGTTCTGTTTACTGGGCTAGTTTGAGATATCTCTTTTAAGATACCATGCTCGAAAATAGTAAGATGGTACAATACTTAATACTGAAGGGATCCAGTCCGCGCAGTAATGTTGAAACTTTCGAATCGGACCAAAAAAGGTATCTTGCACAACTAGGCCCCATGTGGCACGTGTGTACCAAAATTCAGAAAGATCCACGCAGCACTTCCTGAGAAATGATGAGAAAGTTTCATAGGGAAATCCAAGATGGCTGCCTGGTAGCCATATTGGATTTTCGAATCGGACCAGAAAAGGCATGTTGCACAACTGGGTCACAAGGGGAACCTGTGTACCAAATTTGAGGAAGATCAATGCAGTACTCCTTGAGAAATCACGATAACGTTTCATTGGTAAATCTAAGATGGGCGCCTGGTGGCCATATTGGATTTTCGAATCGGACCGAAAAAGGTATCTTGCACAACTAGACGACAAGGGGAACCTCTGTACCAAATTTGACCAAAAGATCCATGCAGTAGTTCCTGAGAAATCGCAATAACAATGTTTCATGGGGAAATCCAAGATGGCCACCTGATGGACATATTGGATTTTGGAATTGGACCAGGAAAGGTATCTTGCACAACTGGACCACAAGGGAAACCTGTGTACCAAATTGGAGAAAGATCCAAGCAGTACTTCCTGATAAATCACGATAACAAAGTTTTATGGGGAAATCTAAGATGGCCGCCTGGTGGCCATATTGGATTCTCGATTCGGACCGAAAAAGGTATCTTGCACAACTAGATCGTAAGGGGAACCTGTTTACCAAATTTGAGAAAGATCCATGCAGTACTTCCTGAGAAATGACGATAATGTTTCATAGGGAAATCCAAGATGGCTGCCTGGTAGCCATATTGGATTCTCGAATTGGACCAGAAAATGCATGTTGCGCAACTAGACCCCAAGAGGAACCTGTGTACCAAATTTGAGAAAGATCCATGCAGTACGTCCTGAGAAATGACGATAAAGTTTCATGGAGAAATCCAAGATGGCTGCCTGGTGGCCATATTGGATTTTCGAATCGGACCAGAAAAGGCATCTTACACAACTAGACCCCAAGGGGAATCTGTGTACCAAATATGAGAAAGATCCATGCAGCAGTCCCTGAGAAATCGCGATAACAAGGTTTCATGAGGAAATCCAAGATGGCTGCTTTGTGGCCATATTGGATTTTCGAATCGGACCAGAAAAAGCATCTTGTACAACTAGACCGCAAGGGGAACCTGTGTACCAAATTTGAGAAAGATTCATGCAGTAGTTCCTGAGTAATTGCGATAACAAGGTTTCATGGGGAAATCCAAGATGGCCGCCTTGTGGCCATATTGGATTTTCAATTCGGACCGAAAAAGGTATCTTGCACAACTAGACCCTAAGGGAATCTGTGTACCAAATTTGAGAATGATCCATGCGGAACTTCCTGAGAAATGACGATAACAAAGTTTCATGGGGAAATCCAAGATGGCTGCCTGGTGGCCATATTGGATTTTCGAATCGGACCAGAAAAGATATCTTGCACAACCAGACCCCAAGGGGAATCTGTGTACCAAATTTGAGAAAGATCCATACAGTAGTTCCTGAGAAATTGCGATAACAAGGTTTCATGGGGAAATCTAAAATGGCTGCCTGGTGGCCATATTGGATTTTCGAATCGGACCAGAAAAGGTATCTTGCACAACTAGACGCCAAGGGGAACCTGTGTACCAAATTTGAGAAAGATCTATAAAGTAGTTCCTGAGAAATCTTGATAACAAGACTTGTTTACGGACGGACGGACGAACGACGGACTGACGGACCGACCACGGACGAAAAGTGATTTGGACAGCCCACCATCTGGTGATGGTGGGCTAAAAAACGAGGAGTAGTACACAGGACATGTGATCCTGTTACATGTACATATTATAAAGCGTGACTGAGATAAGGACTTTGGGACGAATTTGGAAAACATAATACAAATCAGTGATACAATTCGCAAGAAGTTCTAGTAAATCTCCAGAGTAAATTCGTCATAATCCCAGCAGACAAAATGATATTCATATGTAAATATTACTATTACCAGGTGCTGGTTAAAGAATTTAGTACAAGAACACCATCATCAAATATGCCTTCTTATTCCCAAAGATCATTTACTCTGGACGATTTATTTAACTATCACAAAACGTTTCTCAAAGAAAAGGTATTTTTCTTGCAACCATTCAAAACGATATACCAAAAGTGTACTGGAATCCCAAAATACACAAATCACCATACAAAGTTAGATTCATAGCTAGTCCTAAAAGCTGCACCACCAAGCTTGTTTCAACCTTGATGACGAGGGCCCTCCAGGAAGATAAAAGCATTGCGCTAGAATTTCTAAAAACTCGCCGGCTTCACGACAAAACAGATGATTACAATTTCGACATCGTAAACTAATTGTGTCATTCACCAATAAGAGATCTACTATTATGTTTGACTATTCAGTATCAGAAACTATACTTCCAAGGACAAACAAAGTGAATGACTTGGGTGTTTTACTAAGGTCAGATCTTAATTTTTGTGACCATATCAGCAATGTTGTGAGTAAGTCTTTTAGAATGCTGGGTTTTATGAAACGAAACAGTGTTAGTTTTACACAAGCAAGGGCGTCGGAAGCGGTACGGCAGGTACGGCCGGCCGTACCACTTGTGCGCAAAAAAAAATGAAGAAAGAAACAAAAAAACGAAGACAGATAGAAGAAAACACAAAATCAAAAACAAACTAAAACTGCAAGCAGTTTTGATATAGCTTCCAAGTTGAATAAGACTGATCGGTCCAGAGCGCAGCCCTCTTGGAACAATTTCGATCGTGCATGGAAAGTGTTGTGTTTATCAACGAAACAAGAAATTAATTTTCTTCATACGAATTCCGTTGTTCGCTTGTCATACGCCTACACGCTAGGTTGTTTCTGGCTACATGCTACATTTACAGGTCCGGACCCGACCTTGTATTTCAAACAATATAGGTCTAACGAGCTATGGTTAAAACAGGAGCTCAACAGCGCGTTATAGGCCTACTCTTTTCATGTTGTATCACCTGAACACACGAGGTAGTACCACCCTCTCAGACTCTCCTTAGTCCAGTCAATATGTGAAAAAGTTGTGCCTTTTTTCATAAAAGCATAAAATTTGGCATAGAGGTACATCGTGGCCTGGGGAGCATTTCTGGATATGGAGCCACCGCGAACTTTTCCCATGTAGGTCACAGTGGCCATTTTTCAAAATGGCCGCCAGAAGCCCATATTATCATCCAAAATCCTGCGCTGGTTTATCTGTTTGGCATTATTTTTGTTGGTCATAAATATTGAGAGAAAATCCCATATAAATGACCATAAAAGTCATATGGTCACAACGGCCATCTCGGATTTCAAGATGGCCGCCATCTCGATTTCAGTCAATAATTCATTAACCGCACAATATCATTTTGGTTGATACACTGTTGCTTCAGGGGTATAGCACGACGAACATTTCACAATAGCTATGGTGTATTATTGGTCACCTTGGATTTCCAAGATGGCCGCCATATGAGCCTTATTTTAGTTCATAACTATACATCTATTTCAATGATCTCCCGGGAGGAAATTATCGACTATCTCAGGTCTTGAATTGGCGACGTACCGCGGGAAAACATTTTTTTTTCAAAATCTTATTAGCCAACGAAGTTATAATCTTGATTTGGAAATAAAATTTTCTATAAACTCATCTTAGCATACACTACCCGATTGCACCAGATTATGCTCATAACATCGACATTTCCGATCCACACAAGCACGAAATTATAATTATGCCATAGGGGGATCCATACGTACTCAATAGTCTTCAAGATTCTTAAGTGTATGTAAGTGCACGTTCTCATCAGAGATGGGCGTCTATGCCTTCAGTACTATTACTCTTTATGATAATAGATAATATTGTGAATACATAATATACACTCTCCCCTCTTGATACAATATTACAATCTGCATATAGCATTTCATCCTGGTGGTACGGTTATATACCTCCACATCATGTGAATATATCTTAGAATCTGAGAAATAGAAACCCACGGCCTGATAGTACTAACTGTATTACAGAAAAGACAAACTACACTCCTCATGTGACCTTCCGTCCCCTGGAATGAAAGAGACATAGGTTACATACGATGGAATGATCAAATGCTAATGTGAACTCACATCATCTGACAAAACAGAAGCCAGAGGACATACAATGGAATGGTCGATGTTTCGAAGCGTATATCCGTAAAGTTTATATAACACAATAATGCAACGACGTTACGGTAGTCCGAATCCAGGAAGTTGAAAGATACATGTTTTTCGATTTTGAATTATCGTCACTGATGAGGTCATCAAAGCGGGGGAAATATTTAATGATGCTGACAAGACAACACGATTTTCATGTGATTCAAACACAATGGAAATTTGCAAAACCCACAAGGTGCTTACACAACCCCTTGAGCTCCGGGTTAGTTACAATACGAAACGTAATGCAAGTGACTTGCTTGGTATAGCATTTTAAAAGATGAATGGTATTAATAATCAAACCCTAGAAACCTTGAGTCAAGCTGGTAACCCATAAGAATTTAACTAGTTTCCGTAGTAATGGTTTGCGACGTGATTGAGCTCGTCCCATAAGCACAGTATCTTGTACCGCGCCCCAGTTCACAGTTTACTTCACTACTATTAAATCAATATATACATCTAGGTATAGATGTACAGACATAGTTATAAACTATCTATACAGGAAATTACGTATACTTAATAGGCTTATAGACATATTTCGCTCAAAACATATACGTCCACCCTGATGAGAAATTGCATGGGCATAATCTGAAATATGCGAAACATGATGTTTTTTTAAGCAATGGCCTCTTGAGAGAAATTTTCAAGTTGAAGAGCGTATGTTTTTATGTGGTGAACGTAGCTAACAAAGTTGTAAGTGAAAAATATTAAACGACCAGATTGCTGCATTGATTTTGTGGCCCTATACACCATTCACCCATCCCCAAATTGAAACCACTAAGTTGAAACCACTTGTGGGGTATTTCTATAACGACATCCCCTTATTCGCATAGTAACTAGAATAAGATTTATATGGACAAGAGTCTGCTGTAGTCAAATCGATATGAGCGCCAGCTGATTCCGTCCGCTATTGTCAATGGAAACAAACCATGCTGTGTTCACAAAAAATGAAATGCGCTGGAGGTAGAGCTTATCTTAGCATTCAAGATTTTTCAATCCTATCTGTCCCCATTTAATAGCATTCTCCAGAAACTCGGGAAGATAAGAGTGGATATAATCTCTCTCTCTCTATCTCTTTAGCTTTTCATTTCAGGTTTATACAGCTCGTTTGTTTGATTCAAAATGCCAGCGGTACTTTCAAAATGGCGCCCATGACGACCCACAAAAATGCATACTTATTGAGGTTGAAATGACCGTAGAAGAGAGCATAAATGGAACACGAATATTTTTTCTGGATTTCCACTTTTCGAATAAGAACATCTATTACCACAACGTTTCGCTGAGTTTGTCCCACGTTTTTTTTAATGGATCCAGTTAGACACGCTATAAGCATATTCAACCCAACCTCCTGTTAAAAAAAATTTGGATCCTAGTGCAAATATAAAAAAGCCTTTTTCGATAATGTATTTCTTTCAACGTAATTCTTCGTTTTGATTACATGAAAGCGTACTTTACTAATTTACATGACCTCATGTAATAAAGCTCTATCATATAGAACCGTACAAATCCAAGAATTTATGGACAATAAGTCACTCGAGACTAGACTATGTCAGCTGAGCCACCAAGGTAAATCTGCTCAATAAACAATAAACACTCCCTTTCTGAACAGCAATATTCCAGTGGGACCTGCGTATGGCGTGTACAGTAGCATTTGCTAGATCATGGGTTAAACGTGACTATTTTAATGAACGTCAAAAAACTTTATTGCAGAAACTTATAAAACAGGGTTATACCAGCAAGCGCCTCTACTCAAAAGTTTCTTAAATTTAGCGATACATTTCGCGTGTTGATAGCAAAACATTAGCGTAGCGTGCAATATTTTTGGCGTTACGTTTCGTAAATTGTGTCTAATTCCGCTTTACCCAGAGTTAGGAGCCGTATGAACCCATGTACTTTAAGGTCCGCATGGTGTTCATATGAACAACCACAATCAAAGCGTGACTTAGATACATCATTCTCTACATAACGACTTTACAATGAAAATCATATGGATTAAGAATATTGATTAGCGGCACGGATTTTATATTATTGGAACGTCTTGCCGGCGTGTTGACCGCTTCTCTTGTAGGAAACTAGCCTATGTTCATGAATTCTATAGTTGTTTGTTTGTTTGTTTGTTTGTGTGTTTGTGAACCGTCTCTCTCTTACATGAAACTAACATGTGTTCATATAAAAAAAATGTATTTTATGCTGCGTGCAGTTAGGTGCTATATGATATGATCTGATGAACAAGGTTAGGAGTTAGGTGCTATGTAATATGGTCTGATGAATAAGGTTAGGAGATAGGTACTATATAATATGATCTGATAAATAAGGTTAGGATTTAGGTGCTATATAACATGGTCAGATGAGTAAGGTTAGGAATTAGGTGCTATATTCTATGGTCAGATGAGTAAGGTTAGGAATTAGGTGCTATATAATATGGTCTGATGAACAAGGTTAGGAGTTAGGTACTATATAATATGGTCTGATGAACAAGGTTAGGAGTTAGGTACTATATAATATGGTCTGATGAACAAGGTTAGGAGTTAGGTACTATATAATATGGTCTGATGAACAAGGTTAGGAGTTAGGTACTATATAATATGGTCTGATGAATAAGGTTTTTCGATTATGAACGCAGACATTCTTCATGGAAGACGGCTGGCCTATTGGACGGGGACATTCTTCATGGAAGACGGCTGGCCTATTGGACGCAGACATTCTTCATGGAAGACGGCTGGCCTATTTGACGCGGACATGCTTCATGGAAGACGACTGGCCTATTAGACCCAGACATTCTTCATGGAAGGCGGCTGGCCTATTGGACGGGGACATTCTTCATGGAAGACGGCTGGCCTATTGGACGCGGACATCCTTCATGGAAGACGGCTGGCCTATTGGACGCGGACATTCTCCATGGAAGACGGCTGACCTGTTGGACGCAGACATTCTCCATGGAAGACGGCTGGCTTAATGGACGCGGACATTCTTCATGGAAGACGGCTGGCCTATTGGACGCGGACATTGTTCATGGAAGACGACTGGCCTATTGGACGCGGACATTCTTCATGGAAGACGGCTGGCCTATTGGACGCGGACATTCTTCATGGAAGACGGCTGACCTGTTGGACGCAGACATTCTTCATGGAAGACGGCTGGCCTAATGGACGCGGACCTTCTTCATGGAAGACGGCTGGTCTATCGGATGTGGACATTGTTCATGGAAGACGACTGGCCTATTGGACGCGGACATTGTTCATGGAAGACGACTGGCCTATTGGACGCGGACATTGTTCATGGAAGACGACTGGCCTATTGGACGCGGACATTCTTCATGGAAGACGGCTGGCCTATTGGACGCGGACATTCTTCATGGAAGACGGCTGGCCTATTGGACGCGGACATTTTTCATGGAAGACGGCTGGCCTATTTGACGCGGAAATTCTTCATGGAAGACGCCTGGCCTATTGGAAGACGGCTGGCCTATTTGACGCGGACATTCTTCATGGAAGACGGCTGGCCTATTTGACGCGGACATTCTTTATGGAAGGCGCCTGGCCTATTGGAAGACGGCTGGCCTATTTGACGCGGACATTCTTCATGGAAGACGGCTGGCCTATTTGACGCGGACATTCTTCATGGAAGACGCCTGGCCTATTTGACGCGGACATTCTTCATGGAAGACGGCTGGCCTATTTGACGCGGACATTCTTCATGGAAGACGGCTGGCCTATTTGACGCGGACATTCTTCATGGAAGACGGCTGGCCTATTGGACGCGGACATTCTTCATGGAAGACGGCTGGCCTATTTGACGCGGACATTCTTCATGGAAGACGGCTGGCCTATTTGACGCGGACATTCTTCATGGAAGACGCCTGGCCTATTTGACGCGGACATTCTTCATGGAAGACGGCTGGCCTATTTGACGCGGACATTCTTCATGGAAGACGGCTGGCCTATTTGACGCGGACATTCTTCATGGAAATGGCAGGCTTATTAATGTCGGCTCCGACGCTTGTAAATGATAATTCATAACTTTCTAAATAGGCCGACATTCATAAAGAGGCTTGATCGATTCCGGTTCCGAAACTCAAACCACAAGACAGATATAGATGCTATAATCGTATTATCCTATGGCGTGACAACCTCAGAATATGTAGTAGATTTAATTGATTGGTATATTACACAAGCCGCCGTGCAAAATGTTGCGCCTTCGCTTGAGGGCAATACAATTCCCCGATAGCGTGTGACGGCGACCTGATATTCGTTTATATTAGATGTCGTGGAGAGAGAATTAAATTTTCTGTCGCCTTCAGCAAGTTTTCAGCCATGCAGCGACGAACAACATAAATCTCAATCTAAAGATCGAATACCTATCAATGAAATGAAAAACGCATAAGGAACAGACTCCAACAATACATATCAAACTTAGAATCATCCGTAATATTTAAGTTATATAGCGATGAACAACATAAGTATCAATGTAAAGATCATATACCTACCAACTCTAAAGATCAAATACCTAATAAACCTACTCGAACATTACATATGAAACATACAATCATTAGCACATCAATTTACTTCATCTGGCAAACTCCTCATCCAACAAACCAACCGTGGTGTCAAACTATCTCTCACATATTACCAAATAGATCTCCCTCCATGGAGACTTCAAGTGTACCACATTCATAGATCTCCCTCCATGGAGACTTCAAGTGTACCACATTCATAGATCTCCATCCATGGAGACTTCAAGTGTACCACATTCATAGATCTCCATCCATGGAGACTTCAAGTGTACCACATTCATAGATCTCCATCCATGGAGACTTCAAGTGTACCACATTCATAGATCTCCATCCATGGAGACTTCAAGTGTACCACATTCATACAAAATATTCTGTAATCCTCACTTCCGATGATCATAGCACAGAAGACAATACCTTTCAGTGAATCATCTACAATACATCTAAAATTCTCACCGGAACTGATGGACTTTTCGTTTCTTCCCGGTGAATGATGCATATATAGCTGATAAGGAGAACATTTATATGCACAATGACATGTAAACTACACTAAACTAATCATGTAGCATACATAACAAGATAACAAGAGAGCACTCTCCACAGTGTTCGTTTCAGGTATTTAAACATTTATATACAGAATAAGGTGCTCACCATGAACCCGATATATCTCATCATTCACATGGGTGATTTAAAGCATTCAAACATTTATATACACTAGACACGAGTGAAATATTCACATATAGATGTCCGGGTTATACTATCACCACTGTTGCTTGGTTTCGATGTATTCCCAAAATCCACGCCAACTGAAAAGTACCGAAATGAAATCCCAATCATTGTTTCATCCCCGCCCCCAACACATCTTTGATGGTACTTTGATATTACAACTCAGGCACTTCTTGAATAGGTTACAGAATCCAGCTAGATTGGCCTGACTAATCCAGGTGTTTATGTTCGAGTTATTAACTGAAGCCACTGTGGAAGCTACTGCTCGATTATTGACGACCGGCAAAGGACATCGAAGGTTTCGACGACATTTTTTTTATACAAATGGGTACTCATATTAAATCAGCTTTCTTTGTGTGGTAAGGATCAAGGTAGGAGGGGATACAACCAAATTCTTTTTTAAATATAAGGTAATTTTGGGATCATTTGTGGAGTCAAGTGAGGTAAAGAAAATGGGTAAAAATCGATTGTATCCACCGTATTGTTTCTTACGCATGAGTATCCAACCTGAATTAGTTGTTTTTATTGTGGTCGGCTTATCCTAGATAACACGTTAACCCTATCTGGCCTGGGCTGTTGGGGCCTGTCCTAATAAAATTCAATATGGCCGCTTTGATGACGTCACAGTGACGTCATTTTCAAAAACGACGTTTTTTGGTCGATTTTTCGGTCGAATTTTTTATTTATGCAATTTCTCTGCAGAAATGGCATGATAAATTAGCAAATATTAATGTGATGGGAAATAAAATAGGTTTCGCCTACTTTTCATCACGGAAAAGCAGAAATTTTGAAGAAATATGACCAAAACATCACTTTTCTGGTATCCCACGTGGCCGCCATCTTGAATTTACCCATGATCCTCTGCTCGGTGGGTTATGCAAATGGACTCAAAATGATCCCAATATAATAAACTATAAAGTCAAGGATTTTCAGCTCTCCAGTTTTTGTCGTTCCGGAGATAGCACAGAAAGTTTGGTAGGAGGGCCAAAATGTCCCCCACCCCAGGCCGAGTATGGTTAATTGTCAGAATCAACGTCATTTTGGGTCACTTTTGGATAAAATGATGTCAAAATGGGTAAAATTCTGTGGTAAATTAATATCCACAATACTAATTGTTACGAATGGGTATCCAGGCCGAATCAGCTGTATGTAGTTTAGGGTTTTAGGTAGTCATAGATAACACGTTAATTATTAGATATGAAGTCATTTTAGGGTCACTTTTGGGTAAATGAGATGAAGAAATGGGCAAAAATGAGCTATAAATTAATATCAACGGTAGTTGTTGCGAATGGGTAACAAGGCTTAATTAGTTGTAAGTAGTGTAGGATTTAAGGTAGGCATAGTAACCATTATGTTTTCCGTCGAGCATTATGAATTCCGAAATTTTGTTCTGAGGATTATGCATTCAGAATCCTGAATGGTCCACAGGCACGCAACGCTGTACCAAACTATTTTAAGACAGAACACCCTTGCATTTCCTTTAAGTATACTAAATATACAGTCATCAAATATTCAAGTACTCTAATGCTGTCGAGTTCGAATAGAACTTATAAACGTCTAAAAGCAATAGTTGTTGATTGTGAATCGCCTTATGCCATGCAAACATACTGTGACAGGTAACCTCGAAATAGTGAGTGGCAATGACCTAAAGACACTCTTGATGAAGGGGCTTAAATATAGGGAGCCGAGAAGGATAAATCTGAAGGCCGACCAGAAGATATATAGTCCTGGCTGCGCTGGAACAGTACGCTATTGATTGGTCAAGGCGAGAAAAAGTTGAACCTACAGTACTCGCTGATTGGCTGGAACTCACCAAAAGCAAGGTCTTTGAAACAATCCGCCATATTGACAGCTGTACCCATACCCAAGCAAAACAAGTATTGAGAAAGACATTATAGCTTACTTACTTTACTTTATTTCCATACATGAATACATATAGAAACATAAAAATATATATACATATATCAATGATTGTTAAAAAACAATGCCATGTACAAACAAGATTATCACAATCCCCAGGCAAATATGCACATAGCAAACCTGCAGAGTAAATTCGTCCTAGTCCCAGCAGACAAAGCTCCAAATAATATGTTATTCTTATGTAAATATTACTATAGTATTATCAGGTGCTGGTTGAAATACGTCTACTTATACTACCAAGTTTCATTTACTCTGGAAGATTTACGTAACAATCACTAAGTTTCTCAAGGAAAGAGGAATTTGTCTTTTAACCACTCGTAATGACATTACAAAAGTGTACTGGACACCCAAAATGCATAAATCACCATACAAAGCTAGGTTCATAGCTGGTCCCAGAAGCTGCACCACCAAGCGTCTTTCAACCCTGTTGACGAGGGCCATTCAGGAGATAAAATCATTTGAAAGGTAATGCGTCACGGTTTCTATCAACTCTGGCGTTGAATAAATGTGGATATTAAAAAGCTCAAAATGTCATACGGAAAAACTTGCCGCTTAAGTTCACTTACCGTGCAGACATGTATCCGCATGTTATTTCTCGACTCTCTATACTAAAATCCCTCATCAGGACCTTAATGACCGTCTAAGTTCATTAACAGTGTCTGTGTTCAAGAAAACAGATCTCCGGTATATTAATGTCAGAAGCCCTAAAGCATTCGTTAGCTCTACTGCATAGAAGGGAATTAGATACGCTAGCTCTGGAGCTGTGATAACAGATCAGCTCAAACAACTCATCTGATGTTAATGGATGAGCATCATGGACATCTGATGGAGTAAACGCTTTAACATGGGGTAACCTGGTAAGTGCAAGATACCAAGAAAAACTAACCTGTAAAATCCGACGTCGTACGGCTTAAATTTCCCACAGAAAAAATAAACCTACATATATTTGTCGAGTCATCAAATCTTTGAAAAAAACGATCAATTTAAAGCCCGTTCCTTCTCATTCACCAAACGCTATATAGACGATCCTCTCGCTGTGGATAATCGCTCAATATGACGCAGTGAATGATATTTATCCATCGTCACTGGATTTGAAGGAAACAACAGATAACCCTAACGGCGCATCATATTTAGACATGTATCTCTATAAGATGATTTTCGACATCGTAAAATATCCTTTTCTGGACAGCAATATTCAGTGGGACTTGCATATGTCGTATACATATCTCGCCTTGTAGCATTTGTTAGATCCTGTGTTAAATGTGACAATTTTAATCAACATCACAAAACATTACTGGTGAAACTTATAAAACAGATCTATGATGTAACTTGTGTCTAATTCCGCTTAACCCGGGCCTAGAGGCCGTATGAACTCATGTACTTCAAAATCCCCATGGTGCTCATATGAACAGGCACAATCAAAGCGTGACTTAGATAATCATTCACCAGGTGAACGCCAGGCTGCCCTCTGTACGTGCAAAATTCTCTTTCCTTTCTATCGGTACAATGATTTCGAAATTGTCACTTCTTCCTGAATTTTACTCACTTACGCGTTTTTAATTGTCTCAAATAGCACCTTGAGCTACTGTCGATATGTGTTCATTTGATCATTCAACTCTTTTGTTCTATTTTCACGGGCAGCTCGACGCATGCGAGTCTTGATGTCGGCGACATCACGCCTCTCGTTTTTGTTTTTTGTTATTTTTTGTCTCGAGGTTTGTCTCATTCAATGTATTGTTTCACTGCTTCACCTAAATTGTATACCTAGCATAGCATGTGATCCTGGCATATATAACACTAATCACTCACCCTACCTAATTGCTGAATACACCATCGATACTTTTATTTACCCAAACTTCATTCATCATAGTCATTTATTGCAGTATTACTACAGCATTTTGATATACTTCCAATTAAGTAATTTGTTACCCTACCTCAAATGAATCCACTCACAATGAACTTCCCTTTTACAATGCTAATATTGATACTAATTATAACCACTATAATCAATCTGATGAAAAACTCGATGGATTCGAAAATATGTGTTTCAATCCTCTACAACTAAATTCTCCAGAAAATTCTACATACCTAACTGATGATACTGAAGGCGAAACTTACCATTGGGAGAGCATTAGCAAACACCAATCTAACTATTTTTTTCGAAAATGAACTTGAACCTTTTACAATAGCTAACTCTATCTCTGACAATATTTCTCTTTCAACACTACACATTAACGCGAGAAGTCTAAAGAAACACTTCAGTGAAGTCCTAGCTCTCGTCCATAACACCAACTTCAAATTTTCTATTATAGGCATATCTGAAAGCTGGCTTGATCCGTCAACTGAAGTATTATATGCAATTCCCGGCTATCAACCATTTCCTCTTTCAAGAAACACTAAGAAAGGTGGTGGGGTGGTCCTGTATATCAAAGATGGATTCACAAATTGCAAAATACGGGATGATCTTTCTTTCATTGACGACTGTGCCGAACATGAATCCCTTTTTGTAGAAGTGAAAGTTGATAATGATATATATATTATAGGACTAATCTATCGCCCACCTGGGAAAAACCTCGATATTTTCAACTCTAGTCTTCTATCTATTTTAAACACTCTAAAACCAGAAAACAAAAAGTGCATTTTAATGGGTGACTACAATATTGATCTCTTTAAAACACACTGCCATGGCCCCTCAAGAGAATTTTTTGAAATTATGAAATCCTTCTATTTTTTCCCCAAAGCCTACAAGAGTAAAATCTCACTCCGCTACCCTGATTGATAATATATTCACAAATTTTCACGAACATGACCTAGGCTCTGGCATTATCCTTTCCGACATCACTGATCACTTTCCCATTTTCCACATAACAACATGCCTCCATCTCTCATCTCAAAATAATAATCCAAAACTAAAATCCCGAAAGATAAATGATGTTCAAAATAATGTTTTTAAAGATAAACTAGCAAATATAGACTGGCGTCATGTCATAAATGAGGAAAATACTGATAATGCTATGGACAGTTTTCTAAGTACATTCCACACTTTGTACGATGAATGCTTCCCTGTCATGACTAAACATGCTCATAATGTGACTATTCTTAAACCCTGGATTACCCCGTGTTTGCTGAACTCAATTAGAGAAAAAAATAGATTATATAAATTGCACTTAACACAAAAAGACTTTACTGTTACTGGTGAATATAAACCTATAGAAATAAACTAAACCATACTCTGAGAATAGCAAAGAATAAATACTATGAAAACAAATTTCAGGAGACTTATAATGATATAAAAGGGACTTGGAATGTCATAAACGGATTGTTGGGGCGCAAAAAGACCAGAGATCTTCCTCATGTACTTAAGAAAAACGGCAATGATATAACGGACCCAAATGAAATCGCTTCACACTTTAACGATTACTTTTCCTCAATTGCCTCCGATTTGGCCTCTAAAATTCCACCAACCCAAGATGACTTTACAACATACCTCAACGAATCACATGAAACAGATTTTTCGTTCAAGCCCTTCATTCCGACATCATTAACTTACTTAAGAATGGATCCCCTGGCATTGATGGCATTCGTATGTCGTTGATAAAGCCAATATCGAGTTTGATCTCAACTCCGATCTCTCATATCATTAACCTTTCTTTGCAATACGGTAGTGTTCCACATCATCTGAAGACTGCAAAGATAACCCCCGTTTATAAATCTGGAAACAAGATGCTCGCTGAAAACTATCGACCAATTTCTGTTCTTCCATGCTTCAGCAAAATATTTGAGAAACTTGTAGCCTCCAGGATGATATCATTTCTTGAAGAGCGATTGATAATTTGCTCAAATCAATTTGGCTTCCGCGCTAATCACTCAACATTCCACGCAGTTCTAACTTTATATGACACGCTTGTTGCAGCTAAGGAACAGAAACAGTTCAGCATATCCACATTTCTTGACCTCTCCAAAGCCTTTGATACAGTTAATCACGAAATTCTCCTGTATAAACTCAATTACTACGGCTTCCGTGGTATGGCAAACGACTGGTTTCGCAGCTATCTAACTTCTCGCTCACAGTGTGTATCATATAATGGTATCCTATCGTCTCTTAATCCAATTTGCACGGGAGTTCCCCAAGGATCAATACTTGGCCCGATACTATTCTTAATATACATTAATGATATAAATAAAGCCTCATCAATCTTGAATATAAATCTTTTCGCAGATGATACAAGTGCCACCCTTTCAGACACTGATCCCACCAGACTAGTGGACATTATGTCCCAGGAACTTGAAAACTTACATAACTGGTTTTCCTGCAACAAACTCTCACTAAATGTAAAAAAGACCAAATATATACTCTTCAAACCGAATAGGTCTCCCCATACTAATATACCGAATGTATCAATCTTTGGTCTGGAAATTGAGTCTGTTCGTACTTTTAAATTCCTTGGAGTTTATTTTAATGATAAACTTAACTGGCAAACTCACATTGACGAAATTTCATCCAAAATGGCTAGAAATATCGGTGTAATCAATAATATACGAAATTGCCTCAACAGAAAAACATTGATAATGCTATATTATGCTCTATTCTACTCTTACGTCTCCTATTGTCACCTGGTGTGGGGAAACACATTCTCAACCCATCTAAAATCTCTTGTGATTCTTCAGAAAAGACTTATCCGTATAATAACATTCAGTAATAAACGTGCCCACACCAACCCATTACTTGAACAATTAAACATCTTACCGCTCTCTAAAATCAATGACTATCTTATTCTGCTATTTACGCACAAATGTATCAACAATGCTCTTTCCATCCCGGCCAAGTTTTCAAACTATTTCACAAACCTCTCCCAAGTCCATTCCTATCCAACTAGACAAGCCAACTTCAATCTTTATGCAGAACGGATCTTCTCAAATTTATCATTTTATTCAACAAAGTCAAAGGCAACACGAATTTGGAATTGTTTATCAATTGAACTGAAATCTTGTCAATCATTCTCATTGTTTAAGTCCCATCTGAAACGCATATTTTCTCCATCCTGAATCTGGCTATTATCAATCAAAATCAAAGACTATCTGATGGTGTATTCACAATTATATTTAAAAGGTATTTTGAATGTTCCAAGGCTCAAATATGGTGACCGCGGTATATATTCTAAGACAACCTCTTTTATGCAAAACAGATATTTCTGATTTATATAATTATTCTCTGACTAGTAATTGACCACTGTACATATATGTTTATGATTATGCTCGTAAGTCAGCTCTTCATGCCAAATCAGTACTACTTCTATTACATTTACTCTTGGGATACAACAAGCCCCCTGGGGTTTTATTCCCGTCATTCTATCACTGTTCTATTCCATGTACATATTATTTATTTGAATGATGAATAAACAATCAATCAATCAATCAATCAATTCTCTAGATAACGACATTAAAAGAAAATTTCCTGGGTTACGAATGTTGATCAGCGGTAGGGATTCGATATTTTTGGAACATCATGATGTCTTGTCGGCATTAGTGAAAACTGTTGACCGCTTCTCTATTGCGTGAACCTAAGTTTTTGTATACTGTGATTGGTGTTCTTGTTGTTGTTTTGTTTTTTTTCGTTAGCTTGGTGCTTATGCTGTTATATGAAATAGGTCTTTGGAATATGGACGCGAAGATTTTTTAATGGACGACGACTGAATAATGAATGACGAACCAGACGCTTGTAATTATGCAAATATACTCAAGTTTGAAATAGCTCAGTTCTAGCAAATGTCTGCTTTGAACTGAAAGTAATCCCTTTGAATTTTAACATTATCAAGTTGAGCATGAGTTCCGGATGACTCATATGTACGCCATCGTAAATTCCTCAATTATCTTTCTAACTGATTATTGTATGAGTAGAGCCAAGCTAGGCCCATAAATAGACAGACTTTGAAAACACATTACCTTGAATTATACGAACAAAATGAAACTATGAATCTCAGATGAACCCATATGGTCACCACTTTGAAGTCAACAATTGTATTCTAGATGAGGATTATGTCAACAGAATCAAATGGGCATAATGTGATATGCTATAGTGTTATTCTGGTCAATTTAAACAAGGTTGGACCTTGAATAAAAATAATGCCATGCACTATACGAGTAACATGAAAAAATCATGAATTTCCGGATGAATTCTTATTCTCGCCATTTTGAAGTTAACCATCATTTTAAATCTGCGGACTAAGCAAATAGATTCAGATGACCCCAAACGGCTTTTTAATATGACAATCATAATGCTCAGAGATCCATCTGTTTTGATACATTAAACAAGGAGCTAAAAATAGTGCTTGAACAATACGAACATAAACATGGAAGGATTCCGATGACCTCATATGACCGCCATTTTGAATTTGACCATCAAATTGCGATCCTGGATGGATATCTAAATAGATTCAAAATTTTAGGTTACGCCAAGAGATCCATCGGTTTGGAAATGCCTTGAACTATACCAGCAACATGAAAAAGTATGATTTTCAGATGGCCACATATGACCGCCATTTTGAATTTGACTATCAAAATCTTGATCTTAAGATATGTAAATAGACTTAAAATGGTCTTAAGATGTTAGGCTATATTCAGAGATATATCGGTTTTGATAAATTTGCACAATGAGCTAAGAATAATGCCTTAAAATATACGAGCAACATGAAAAACTATGATTTTCAGATGATTCCATATGGCCGCCATTTTGAATTCGACCATCAAATCTAGATCTTAGGGATATGTAAACAGATTCAAAATGAGCATAGGATATTGAGCTATGCTTAACGATCCCTCAGTTTTTACAAATTTGCATAATGAGCTCAGTTTTTATACATTTGCATAATGAGCTAAGACTAATGCCTTGAACTGTATACGCGCAAAATGAAAAAGTGTTATTTCAGATGCCCCGTATGACCGCCATTTTGAATTTGACCATCAAAGATTGATCTTAAGGATATGTAAATAGATTCAAAATAGGCTTAAGATGTTAGACTACTTCTATGGCAGATTAAGTTAACCGTCGTCCGTGGCGGAAGGGTTACAGGAAGGTCGGACTAGGAATTGAGATGCATGAGAGCATTTGAACTATTATTCCTGTCGTACTGATTTTAGACATTATTGTCAATGGAGTCTTGCATGATAGACTCAAAAGAAAAACTGGAAGTGCTATAGTTCTGTCAGTTGGTTGGTTAGGTTGGCCAAACAGGAAGTGAAAATCACATAATATTTTTCCGGGGATTGTAAAATATATCAAACTGGCTATGGACAGCCGTTCCAACACTATTATTGCCAATGATCAACCCACTGGTTCGTAAAGTGTAAAGTGTATATAATGATGTTGTGTTTTGCTGTTAAATGAAAATGTTGTTAAAGTCCAATCATGCCAATTATTGAGATGGGTGGAACATTATGATTGTACGCCTCTTGTGAACCCCTGATTGGTTAATAATAAACTATCTATCTATCTATCATAACATTGTTGGATAGCTGGTATTGCGCAACTGGATCCCCAGAATAATGGATCACTGCAGTACAACGAGGCAATAGCCACAGCATCTTTGCTGTAGCCGTCACAACATAAATTTCTATATTGTGCACACTTTCACTTCAAATCTGGAAATAAAAAAACCTCCACAGTTAAAAAAAAAAAAAAAATGCTTGGTATAGATACGGTCGTAACATGTCGCACATGAACTCACCTTCATTTTATCAAGCTCGTTTCTACGTCCCCACTTCGAACTAGGAACGTAGAAATTGGAGTGATAAAATGAAGATGACATTAACTGGGCATAGTTATTCACAAATCAGTCTACCATGAAGATAATTACCATGGAATATAGAAATTAACCCTCACGACACAATGCATTTTATCGATGAAATTTCAGTTCCCATCGGGATTCTGCTCACTAAAGTGAAACAGCACATGCAGAAACACAAAACCCAGCACAGTGCGGCATTCTGTGGACAACTGTCTATCACGGCATCATAACCAGGAGAGCTGTTCTTTTATGGCCTGAATCCTGCATTGTATCAACACCTAAATCTAACAAGAATGAAATAAGCTTGGAATATTCTGTATTCTCAATCCAATTAATTGTAAATAGTATTCAACGAACCACGAATTATACCAGATAATCACAACTATATTCAACAACGACATTCGTTTCTGTAATTGACGGAAAACAGTTTCAGGCTCAGCTGTCAAGAATCGTAATTAATGTGTACATATCCAACTCATGTATTGAGAGATGTATAATTGCACATTGTTCACGGCATTGTGCCTAGTTATGCATGAATTATAAAGCTTCAGTAACGTCACCATGTCATCACGTGACTGGAAATTAGCCAATGTAAATTTAATTGTGTTGCTGGACTCTTGAGACCCCGATCGATAGAGAATTCAAGGATTTCAACCAGGGAATATAATAACGTACCAACATTTTGCATCATTGCTGTTGTAATGCCACATCTGAACACTATACTTACACCCAACGATCCGGTTGTCAATTTAAACATAGAAAATGACACACCCATGTTGCAGTCTGAATGTCGGACAGATAATTACTGGTCATAGGTCAATACTTCACATATAGAAAGGTGATAAATTAATCTCGTTTACCCGCTAGTTATGTAGCATCGGAGATTCGTCATGCTGTCCAGGGAGGAACGGACAGAAATAATACAGATAACGCATCCATCATTGAGAGACGGGAGAAATTAGTGGGTGTGAAACAAGGCGAGGGTTGATTGATTCCTCGTAAATTACAGCACAGAGAGAGAGAGAGACAGAGACCTCAAAGACTCAGGGAAGGCGGTTAGGTTTTTGCGGAGCTTCTCTAACATTTGTCTAAGCCGCACGTTTCCCGGGAAGCCACACGCACTCGAAGACCCAAAGGTTGCATGCTTTAGAATGCGTGCATGAGTCAGAGGACGTTATTCAATACCGTTACAGGCTATTTCGTCCTCGAATATCGATGCATTCTTGATAACCATCAATTCGCTGACAGGAATGTGCTCTCTCTCTCTCTCTCTCTCTCTCTCTCTTAACGCCGTGCCAATTTCATCCCACCTCTCAGTCATTTTCCTAAAAAAAAAAGTGACGTTGAATATAATTTGTATCTATGCGCTCGGCGTATTTTCAATTTGCGGTTTGAAGAGAATAATTCAGTTCTATACCCTATACAAGGAGGTCATATTTCTCAGCTGCTGTTCTCGACATTGTCAAGAGATAGCGATAAAGAACCCGAGAAAAGGAACATTTGCACATAAAAAGCTCACGATCGAACTATCCATGAGAAGTCATTCCACATTTGATATGCCAAATCTATGGCTAACGTCCTTACAAGGTGGTCGCATTTAATCTGCATACTTTTATCAAACAGCGCGATCTGACAATTCCAAGTGTTCAGTTTCCCATTTCGCTGGGATTTTGCGGGTCAATAGGACATTTATTGGCAGGACAATCGTCTGTCGGTCGTCGTACAATCCGATTAAACGTTCTATGGATTGTACCGATATTCCGTCATTACGTTCGCATGTATAGAACCTAATGAGTCGGCTTTACATTCGTGCGAGAAGCCACGCCACGATTGTAGAAATGGGACTGGCGCGGTCAACCCGAAGCCAGTCGCCACAAAGTGTATGCAGCTTGATCAATATCTTATTGCGAAAGTTAGATTTGCGCTCCAACTGAGAGACGACCGGATCGAGGCGCTTTTAAAACCGGGTGATGCAAGAATCCTATATCGAGACAAGGTGATATGAAATAATTGTTTGGCTCTCGGTGAATATAATGGACATATTCAACCTGCATTCACATTTAAACAAAAATGGCACTCAATGGAATAGTCTACTCCATCTTTGCTACACGGAAGCAAAAGGATAGCAAAAAAAAAACACACAACAGAAGATAAATGGTTCTGTATTGATAAAATCGGTTAAAACCATTGTTATTACTGTACCATTTTGTCATTCTGGTTCAATCATTTTGTTCCGCCTGGATTTTAAGTAGAATATACCAGCGTCTATCCATAAACAAATATCATATATCGAAAAAATTCTGCTGCTAATCAACTCCCTTAATTTCTCATCCATTGACTAAAAGCTTCAATTTATGCCCGTTTACCCATAAACGAATAATTAATCAATCTCATTATGTGAAATTAAATCAATTTCCATTATGTTTAATACTACGGTCTCAATTGGCGGTTGACTACCGACTGGTGAATCAAAATACAATTTTTTTATCATATTGAAACTGACACTGTAATCAACCATTAAGTCCTGTGAGAGGGTCGAAGCTGACATATTTAGAGCGAGTTAAATAGTTACTCGCGTGTATGTACATGTTCTTGGTTGTCTTTTTCGTTTCTGTTTGCCGACGATATAAAATAATTCAATAATTGCTGGTCGGATAAATACGGAAGCGTCTAGGGGCCATGACGAGAAATATTCACTCACATAACGTCTGGAAATAAATCGAAAGCATAACATATTTCTAAGAACGCCTCAGGAACAACGCGATAACATTCAATATATAAATGAATGTATCAGTTTGATAGACATTCAATATTCTCCTCAATCGAGAAGACAGCAGTATGGAAAACTTCTCATTGAAATCTAAAAGCAAATGGATATTTGTATTTGTGATGGAGAATCGGAGAATGTTTTATACGTTGTGGGTCTTTATGGGGGAAGGACATGCGATATACATATCAATTCTGTCATTGCAGACGTTTTAGCGTTGAGTGATTGGTCAAGACAGAATGGTTTTTGGGCAGAATACCATCGCTTGGATATGGGCGCCACATAGGTTTAGGTGAACCAAGAAGACCATACAGCTTGGACGCTGATATTAATTCGAGATTTACACGCGAGTTGCACCGGAAACAGGAATGACCAAATTACAAGCAGCTGAATAAATGGATGCATGGATGGATACTTAGATAATCCGAGTAATATATATCAGGTCTTGGAATTGCAACACGAGGCATATTGAAGCAGTGAGGAGTAGGCATTCCCCCGTCAACGTATAACTGCATAACCTGGGGGTACTAGAGAGAAATAACGAGATGGTCTAATGAAGCAGAGCCACATATGTGACACCTTATGGAAACCACCTCTGTGGAGCCTCTCATACCTTCTTCCCAGGCTCACGCATGCTCAGCATGTCTAATATTACTCGAAACATAAAAGAACCGGTGTAACACACATATCCACCATCACCATAATCTCCAAAAGCGTTCGTATGTTAAGGCATTTTAATATTGGCTGATATAAAATATTATTTAGCGATATCGGTAAAAGGTTTGATGATATCACCAAATCTTTTGATGGTATCAGATAATAATCTGATGATAATGTGCGGTTCATACTTTATGTAAGAATCACGAGACAATGCATACAATAGCCAAGTCTGGGGATACAATAGTCAAGTCTGGGGACAACAATGTGTCTAGACATGTGCCATTTCAACGACACAAAGACTCAGACAATAGTTCCTCCATGAACTACATGTATCGACCATATGTGCAAATCATTTGAAGATATCAGCATATGTTTAATGATATATCAATAAATGACGAATTAAAAGTAAAACGTCCTTATTTATCAATCATCATTGTTCCACCATTTTATTATCTGACTTAATTTTCCAAGCTGTCAGAATTATATGACACAGACATTATTGACCATACAATCTGTTTACATACAGTTAAATGGGTTTTTGACCATAAAACGTATGGTCAATATCCCGTCTGAACCATAAAAAACTACACTGACCATATCGTCCTGACACTGTAAATTGGCAGTGTAAATATCCAGTTTCTGAAGGACACGATCGATGCATTGATAACTGGCGCCTGTCTGCTCTATTCAGTCAATTGATCTACAGCAACAAATATCTGTTGCTTTCAAACATTTTGAGTGCTGGTATCTGACATATCGCAAACAGATTGTGAATATGGTGCACAAAGAAGGATACCGATGCTGTTACCGACTGCGAGATACATATAGTCGCCAATGAAACCAATCCTTTTGGTTGTTTTCAAAGTGTGCAGAGGCTGTAGAAGTTCATGGTTGATGCCAGTGATTTATAATTATATTTAATATTTTTAATTTGAGACTCGTACGTGCTAATTCTAATGTGTTAAATGTTACTCCAGTGAACCCAATCAATATGCCATGGTCAAAAAATGGCGACGGTCCATCACTGGCTCATTACCTAGCTTCATCACCAAGTAATGGTGATGACCAATTAGTGTAGATTTCACATCATCGCTATTTATTAGTGATGACCAGGCCTCATCGACAATAAATAGGGATGATGAGAAATGATGTGGCTATAACTCATCGCCATGTTAATGTGATGTTTTTTGACGATAGCTATCATCTTTTTACTGGCTGTTTAGATGTCTTCAACGTGAGTAAAAGATATGGCTTCCCAAACTAAATTCTCCATGGACGCCAGTGATTTATATTGCTGTACGTTGGACTAGTACTTTGTAAAGCTTGACACTCATACGTGAGATTTGTAATAAAATAATGATACAGACCAGCTTTTACAGTAGATGGTATGAGGGTCGAAAGATCGTGCATTAATGACGTGTAATTGGAGAAGCTCAGAGCTCGTATTATTATTCAGAACTCGTTCTCTGCGACATGCTAAAACGTCTCATTGCCAAGATTGAAATACCGCTGAAAGTGACGTTAAATTATACTCAGTCACTCATTAATTGTCAATATATTGTTTAGTATTCTATTTTGTATACCCTACTGAATCGACAAGTATGATTGTAGGTGAATGCACCAGTCCATTTGTCATGCGACCATGAACTGTAGATTGGATCACTTAAAATTGAAGCCGGATAACAGCTGCAATGTTATAATGAGGCAACATATGATTGTATATCAGATATGTCGACAGTCCATGGTAGCTACCATTTGTCTTGGCAACAGTCCATTTGGCGAATCATTGGCCAAGGTTACACGGTTCACGTCAGTTCGGACTGACCGTATTTTGACCTACCATGGACTGTCGATCGATCCGATGATGATACCATGGACTGTCGTAATATCAGACAGACAGAGAATAAACTATTAATGGTTCATATTCCTCTTAAACACACACAAGTGAAAGGAATCGAGAGATGAATGTGTCAGTGATACATGAGGCAGGTAGTAAGTTCCCACGTGTTCATTTTGTCCTCATTTCCTCACACTATAATTCGATGCTAATACCTACCATGGACTGTCCACCAACACCTAAAAACACCTCTCGCCGCAAAAATGTTTAAAAAAAATTGTTAACTTGAAATAGTAATAACCCTACATTTGGTGACAATATAGTACGATATCTCTCCATCAAAAAATGACTGGACACCAGTAACCATACCTGTCATCGATATGCTGAAAATCGTTCATTTTCGGCTGTGGTCACTGTCGTCTGGTCAGACACACGCCCACGCTTGATAACGAAAGCACCGAAAAACCTACCATTGACTGTGATTTGACACGTGACCGGCGATTCAGTAGGGTGATAGTGAAGGATTTAGGAACTAAGAAAGCATTCCAACTATCATCTGACAGCATGGTGTCCGATACCAAGCAGTTAGTTATACCAGTGTCTTGCGTTGGTATACAGGCTGATATTTCGTCGAGAAGATCAATATTTTCACGAGCCCGAAGGGCGAGTGAAAATATTTATCTTCGACAGCATTGGTATACGAGAATTCTGAATTGGTATACCAACGGTGGCTAACGAAGAATTGCAATACGGTCTAATGCACTATGATAATTAACCAATCAAAACCCTACAATTTACTCTGAAATATGATCAAATTTCAAATGCCATGGTGGTGAAACAGTATTTGCATCTTGAATGCTGAGACCGTATACTGATCGCATTCGCATGACACCATATCTTTGGTATCAATACACTATTGCGGTATTTGACACCAGAACTTTCGAGTTTTCTTCGATTTCAATATTGGAGGCAAAGGTATTACGCTCAAGATGACAACTGTGACATAAGCTATGCATGGTAAAGCGTTATCTTTTGTGCTATGAGTGTCAAGATGCTGCGGAGTACTTTGGATTCCATCTTATCTGTTATAATATTATCTACTCTTGTATGCCAAAGCCAACGTCGTTGGACTCAAATGTTGACTGTACGATAAGAGAGACGATTACAATGTTGACATATTTAACTACCCATTTCTGGATATGCAGGACCTGCATAGGGCATATATAAATATCGTACACTGACGGAAAATCACGATCATTTTCGCGCTACGTTTCGTATCTTGTTTCGCTCAGTCCGAGCCTAGGGGATGTTTGAGCGTTATGTGTTTCACATCTCTATGGTGTTCAAATAAACAGTCACAATGAAAGCGTGACTGAGGTACATTCTACTCTAGAAAACGACTTGGAAAATTCTTGTTGATAAAGTATACTGGTGTATGAAAATGATTTTATGTGAAGAAAATCATAATGTCGTACTGTTGCCATTGAAAACTCCTACTCGATACGGTAAACTGTACGGCCAAGGTCTTGGATTTCAAGAGAGAGTGAGTCTTTATGGGCATCATCAGAATCCATTGCATAGGAAGCATGGATGCTACTGTTGGCTTGAGCGTCAAAGGTGTATTATTGTTGTTGCCGGTCTAGGAAAACAAATGCTTGTACCCGATATTGTTTTGCAGCCACGACATTTTACTGAATGCCAATTTATTGCTAATCATTTTTCATTTTATACGTGTAGAGAATGACACATTTGGATGAAATCCGACAAGATCCGCTGGATTGTTAGGTTTGATGCTTGTACAACACACGTGCACATGCCATACCGACATCCATCAGTAAAACCGGACATCCAAGTGGCAATCAATATGTCACATTGCGATGATCTAACTATTTCCCAAGTTTCGATGCCCTAATTTATTCTGTTGCAACTGACCTTTCTACCTCTCATTGTTTCTCAAAATCGTTATATTACGTATATTAAAACCCCGTCCTCTACGACTAATGGTATCTCAGATTCATTCTGTTACAGCTGACTCTCCTATCACTGATGGTGTCCCAGATTCATTCTGTAAGTGCCATAATTGGGTTTCGTTTGACTGATCATATCTCAGATTCGTTGTGTTACTCTGACATTCCTATCCTTGTTGGTGTCTCATATTCCTTCTGTATCATCTGGCTTCTCTACCACTTATGGCGTCTGAGATTCAGTCTTTTACAACAACTGCCTTCTCTACCACTGGTAGTGTCTCAGAATCCTTCTGTGTCATCTGGCATCTCTACAACTGATGGTGTCTAAGATTCAGCTTGTTACAACTGGCCTCTCTACCACTGATGGTGTCTCAGATTCATTCTGTTACGCTTCTCTACCACTGATAGTGGGTCAGATTGAGCTTGTTACAGCTGGCTTTCTTACCACTGATGGTATCTCAGATTCAGTCTGTTGCAACTGGCTTCTCTATCACTGATGGTGTCTCATATTCAGTTCTTTACCACTGATGGTATCTCAGATTCAGTCTGTTGCAACTGGCTTCTCTATCACTGATGGTGTATCAGATTCAGTCTGTTGCAACTGGCTTCTCTATCACTGATGGTGTATCAGATTCAGTCTGTTGCAACTGGCTTCTCTATCACTGATGGTATCTCAGATTCAGTCTGTTGCAACTGGCTTCTCTATCACTGATGGTGTATCAGATTCAGTCTGTTACAACTGGCTTCTCTATCACTGATGGTATCTCAGATTCAGTCTGTTACAACTGGCTTCTCTATCACTGATGGTGTATCAGATTCAGTCTGTTACAACTGGCTTCTTACTAATGATGGTGTGATAGATTGTCTGAAACATATTGTTTGTCTTTTAACTGGCTTCCCACAACTGCTGGTGTCCCAGATTCTGTTACAATTGGCTTGCATATGCCACCAATTGTGTTGCATATTCATTCTATTACAACTGGTTGTCCTTTTACAACTGGTTTGCTTCCCTATGACTGATGATGTTGAAACGTGATCGACCGTTGACCCTTGTTGTGAGGAATTCGAAAATGCAAGGCAGCCTGAAGTAATCCACCCATGGCAAATTGCTTCGAAAATGCAAGGCAGCCTGAAGTAATCCACCCATGGCAAATTGGCAGGCTCCCGGGAATAGACTCGGGCTCTGGTCGTGGCCAACGATGCAGTTCAATTCAACCTGTCACCTCGGTTGGCTCGAGGAAGTGGGAAAGTGAGTTGCCAAGTCTCGTATCGTCCAGAATGAATATCGTCTTGGCTCAGTTCATCTTCTTTCGGCTTCGTTCCGTCGTGGTTAACCGGAATACATAGCATCACCGTGTCTCTGTACACAGTCTCCGGTACACCAAGTATCGTTGTCCATCGTCGAGTTCCGGCTGGGATCCTTTGGCCTGGAGAAGGCAACACCTAATGTCTCTGCCCGGTAACGGTAGCACCCAAATATCCCTGCATGGACACGGCCGTGCCATGTCGTCGCTATCTGGTCCCGGCAGCGCCTAGACACGGCAGTTCCCAGATATCTCTGCCTGTTCGCGACAGTATCCCCCAGTTATATCCACAGGAGCTAGTCATTGGTCAGTTATTAATTATGATATTAATATTCATATATCACTCTGGAGTCGAGTACATGTGACTAGCACGTGGCCCGCCGATACGGACTGTGTGTGTTCGCGCCATTTCAGTGGCCGAAATTACTACATTGAATATGTTAATTTTCTTACCATCTAAGTATTTCGTCCTTTGACAACATCTCGAAAACAAAATTATTTCTCGCAAAAGTCCTTGCAGTAATTTCGGCCAGCAAAATCGCGCTAACAAATTCAGCTCGTATCGGCGGGTCACGTGCTAATCACGTACACTCGACAACCGCTTCCAGTTCTTCGACACAAGCGTTGAAAGGACAGAGTTGAGCTGTTTTGTTTTATGAATTTACGCAGTTAAAAGTACAGAACGAATTATTATGTTCTAACTGACGAAAAACATTGAAGTTTGAAGAGCACGTTGAGGTAAGAAATTAGGACGGATGAAGTTATAATGAATCTGTGAGCTGCCATTTTGGTCGAGGATGGGGGCGTGTTGGAAAACTGTGGTCCGGAGTGAATATTAATATCATAATTAATAGCTGACCAATGACGACCCCCCGTGGGTTGGGGGACGGAGACGCTCACAGCACGGCGGCGGTGGCCGCCCTCACGACATGGCGACGATTCCACGAATCACGACATGGATCGCAGGACGAGGCAACGGTTCATAGTTTAATAAGTATGGATGAGAGTTATAATGTCAGTGATGTCTTGCAATAGGATATACAAAGTTAGGTAGGCCCTGGCTTGCGACACGAGGTAGCAGCTTGGGAACTACACAGTGAGTTGTTTGCAAGTATATAATTGCGGCGTCCTTGTTGATAGTGAAGAACGACAGTATAATCGGCAGATCAGCAGATCAGCAGAAATATAAGGAATGTGTGTAATAAATGTCACGACATGCTGTAGAGGCTAGGTATGTCCGGTAGAATAAATTGACAGGTGCCTATCTTTTAATCAAGCTAGGAATTGTACTCCTCGTTAGGGGTGTGTGACGTGTCCGTCCTTAGTTGTAAAAGAAAAAGATAAGAGAAGGCACACTGATCACCCCGGACATTATTAACCATCACACAGGCATCCGGTCGAGTATTCCCCTTTTTTTACTACTATGGAATAATGTAAAAAGGTATGTACAGTTGGCGATGACACTGACCGAAACCAGTATCTATCATGGAGTATAAGTAAGCATGTAGTAAGCCAGCAGCATATCGATATCTGAACG
>JAVTVY010056052.1:0-28703 GCA_036873755.1 Hanleya hanleyi | reverse complement strand
AATGTGACGATTTTAATCAACGTCACAAAACATTGGTGCAGAAACTTATAAAACAGGGCTATTCCACCAAACGCCTCCACTCAAAGTTTCTCAAATTTGGCGATACATATCGCATGCTGATAGCAAAATACGAACGTAGCGTACAAGATTTATGGCGCTACGTTTCGTAACTTGTGTCTAATTCCGCTTAACCCGGGGCTAGGGGCCGTATGAACCCATGTACTTTAAGATCCTCATGGTGTCATGGCGAACAGTCACACTAAAGCGTGATTGAGATACATCATTTTCATAGATGACGACTTTACAACGAATATCATATTGATTAAGAATACTGATCAGCGATACGATTTGATATTTTTGGAACATCATGATATCTTGCCGGCATCATTGAAAACTGTTGACCGCTTCTCTCTTACAGGGAACTAGCCTATGTGTATGTATACTATTACTGTCTTTTTGAATTTGGTGCTAATGCTGTTATATGGAATATGGAATAGGTCTTTGGATTATGGACGCGGATATTCTTTAATTACAACACATATAAGGGAAGTGGGAAGAGGTGCCGACATACTGACTGCGTCACATGACTTCACAGAATAGTCTTCTAGTTAACCTATTCTAAAGCACATACCAAGAATCTAACGATTCGGGATATGTGTTGTATCTCAGGTACGGTTTTATTGTACCTGTTCATGTGGCAACTTGGATGATATGACCACACGGCCCCTAGCACCGGCATAAGCGGTATTAGATACAAATATAGAGAGCTATGATGGAAATGCTCAGACAACTCGTATATTGGTAATTGGTGAGCTGTGTCGCTGTGACAACTCGTACATTGGAGATTGGTGAGCTGGATCGTCGTGAGATGTAAATGACGGCATTTAACACCAAAGACTAGTCTGTAAGGCCCGATGTCGACCCAGCATCAACTTCCCACAAATGCCAACATATATCAAAGACCTAAAGGTCTGCACAGGGGGCGGGCCTCGGGGACGAAACGTCCACCAGCATAATCATATACAGGAAAAAATTACAACACATATAAGGGAAGTGGGAAGAGGTGCCGACATACTGACTGCGTCACATGACTTCACAGAATAGTCTTCTGGTTAACCTATTCTAAAGCACATACCAAGAATCTAACGATTCGGGATATGTGTTGTATCTCAGGTACGCTTTTATTGTACCTGTTCATGTGGCAACGACGGCTGATTATGAATGACGGACCAGACGCTTGTAATAGACCAGAAACTTTCTAAAGTCTACTATGTAGTTAGTACTCCAGATCGGAGGAAAACCCAAAGATTATGTCACATTAACATGCTCAAGTTATACCATGAACATGAACCAGGTTTATTGATTGAGGTATTTATAACTAGTTAATCCGACTGTGAATTAAATATTACTGAAGAACTTACAAAAAAACAGACTTAGGAGCGTCTCATATCGAACCATTGGCAGCAAAACTGCCAATCTCTGGAGAACCTTGACAGTAAATTGAGTCATTTCTTTGAACAGCAGAGAGCAGATATTAAAGATTTGCTCCATGAATACAGTTTTTTTTAGACAAGCCAGGTTGTACCCCTTGCTGTTCATGATGTGGCTGTAGATGAGGTTCGGCCCAATAAACAACACTCACCTGGCTTAATCCAGCAAAGTTAGCTCAGTTACGAGAGGTTAACCACATGCTAGAACATGATATTATAGAGCCAAGGCAGAATAGCTGGGACTCACCTATTGTACTAATAGCTAAACCAAATGGTTCATAAAAGCTCTGTATAAATTACTATAAGTTAAACGCTGTGACGCGCATTTTTTCCTACCCGTTTCCTAGAATCGAAGACTATTGATACGGTAGCTCAAGCTGCCTATTTGATCAAAACAGACTTGCTTTTAGGCAACTGTCATGTACCATTGTCTGGTAGGGTTAAAGAAATATCTACCTTTGTAACACCGCCTGCTTTATATCAGTGCAAGGACCTGCCTTTTGGGATGAAAAATGCTCCTGCCAGCTTTCAACAGTTGATTAATCAGGTCATAACCGCATTGGAGAATTGTTTTGCGTACATTGATGATGTATTTTTTATAGTGACACCTCGGATGGCCACCTGAAGCGTCTTAGGCAGCTATTTGAAAGAGTTTCAGGCAAACCTTGTGATGAATCCACAGAATAGTGAGTTTGCTCAGGCTCAGGTCATCTACCAATTGTTCCACAGATTAGTTTAACATAAACTAAGATAAATGTTACTCCGAAGATTGAAGTCATGGTGGTAAGCGATATGATTCTATATTTCGGCAATTATTTACGCCATCATCAGGATCAGGATGTCATGTGTTCATATGATCCTGATGATCCTGCGTAAATAATTGACGAAATACAGAATCATATCACGTTCTGGTACCGGTATGACTTCAATCTTCGGAGTTACATTTATCTTAGTTCAGCTAATCTATTTGGGTCATATGGTGGGTCAAGGTCAAGTACTACCACGTGACGCTAAGGTTAAGGCTACTGTGGACTTCCCTGTTAGCATTTCTAAAAAATAGTTACTTCAATTTCTGGATTGAGTGTAATTTTGTAGAAAATTTCAGTGACCTTGTATTCTGGTCTGCTTTCCGAAAAAGGTCAAATTTGTTTGGTCAGATTCTTGTCCGGTTGACTTTGGAAAACTCAAATACAGTTTGAGCAATGCACCCGTGTTAGCAGCTCCATACTTATTAAACCATCCAATGTAGCAATAAATGCTAGCGACGTAGTGGCTAAAGCTTTATTGCTTCAAGAGAGTGAATCTGGGATAAACAGATAAACAGTTATAACTCAAAGAAACTCAATAAACACCAACGGGCATATTCCACTCTTGACAAGGAAACGTTGAGTATTGTATTGAGTTTGCAACATCTTGAAGCGTTTGTAACTAACAGCTCTTTTGATGTAATTGTGTATACTGATTCACTGGTCTTTCTGGAGACATTAAAAACTAAGAGTCGCAGATTGTTTCGCTGGAATCTGACGTTACAGCCATATGCTTTGAAAATTGTACACATTGCTGGTGGAAATAATATAACTGCTGATGTATTGTAAAGAGTATAAATGTAAGATAATTACTGTAAATTTCCCTCGCTAACCACCTACCAGTATCTGGTTCACAAAGCTTTACAACGGTAAAATATTCTTTACTTTAACCCTATCTGGCCTGGGTGAGTTGCGCGGTACCGCATCCTGGGGGCGTGGGCGCGCAGCGCTCCCCCCCTATATATTTTCGCTGTCCCTAAAGCTAGGGGGCTGAAACTTACCACACTATATCTTTGGGTCAAGCTCCACAAGAAAATGTAAAACACAATCCAAGATAGCCGCCACGATGACGTCACAGTGACGTCATTTTCAAAAAGAACATTTTTTGAACGATTTTTCGATCAGAATATTCGAATTTTTTGTTTTTGATTTTTCTTCGCTAAATCTGCATGATAAATCAGTTAATAATAATTTGATATGAAATAAAAAAGGTTTTACCCACTTTTCCATGCAGAAAAGCAAATAATTTGAAGAAATTTGACGAAAACGTCACTTTTCTGGTACCCCACATGGCCGCCATTTGAATTTAGCCATGATCTTCTGCTCGGGAAGTCATGCAAATAGGCTCAAAATGACCCCAATATGATAATCTACAAAGTCACGGAGTCTAAGCTCTCAATGTTTTGTCTTTCCGAAGAAAGGAGCAAAAACCCAACCTTGGCTCGAGTTACAGAAATTGAACATTGCGGTCGATCGTTGCTGGAGTTGGATTGCTTCGTGGAGTGTGAAACGCGTGGATTTCACGGTGATGTATTGTAAAGAGTATACATGTAAGATACTTAGTGTAAATTTCCCTCGCTAACCACCTACCAGTATCTGGTACAGAAAGCTTTACAACGGTAAAATATTCTTTACTTTAACCCTATCTGGCCTGGGTGAGTTGCGCGGTACCGACCGCATCCTGGGGGCGTGGGGCGGCGGTGGAAGTGCCCCCCCCCCCCCCCTATATATTTTCGCTATCCCTAAAGCTAGGGGGCTGAAACTTACCACACTATATCTTTGGGTCAAGCTCCACAAGAAAATGTAAAACACAATCGCCGCCACGATGACGTCACATTTTGAACGATTTTTCGATCAGAATATTCGAATTTTTTGTTTTTGATTTTTCTTCGCTAAATCTGCATGATAAATCAGTTAATAATAATTTGATATGAAATAAAAAAGGTTTTACCCACTTTTCCATGCAGAAAAGCAAATAATTTGAAGAAATTTGACGAAAACGTCACTTTTCTGGTACCCCACATGGCCGCCATTTGAATTTAGCCATGATCTTCTGCTCGGGGAGTCATGCAAATAGGCTCAAAATGACCCTAATATGATAATCTACAAAGTCACAGAGTCTAAGCTCTCAATGTTTTGTCTTTCCGAAGAAAGGAGCAAAAACCCAACATTGGCTCGAGTTGCAGAAATTGAACATTGCGGTCAATCGTTGCTGGAGTTGGATTGCTTCGTGGAGTGTGAAACGCGTGGATTTCACGGTGAGTTGACAACATGACTGAACACAGGATAAAGGAACTGGGGGAAATGTACAACAACGCTAGGAAGAAAGCAGACTGAGTTACACTTAATGTATCGTGTATGAACATTTAGGATAAATATTTAGGAGCATTTAAGCCGCCTGTCACACTCTTTTACGGTATTGTAGAAATTCTAAGGATTGTGACATATTTTGCACATTTTGTAACTGTTTTTATTTTCTGATTGATTAACTCTATAAAATCTTCATTTGAATCATCTGGTCTTTTGTTATCATTTTGTTTGATCACTGTTTGACTGCAGCTTTAGACAACTTCTTTTGGCTCTGCTTTGAGAGCAATTTCTTAAAACAACAGTTCAGTGTTTTAATTTATATAATTAGAAGTGATAAATTCATCATACGAATATTTTTTTAAGAATATTTGTAATTAACTAAGCTTTTACCGAGAAGATCGAAAGTGCGAACTCGTGATTCCGTCACGGAATTTTTATTCCGTCACGGACTAGATTTAACCCGTGTGATGGCCCAATCACTCAAAAAGTCTCATCATCCTTGGCTTATAGATTTCCGCTCTGGAGTTCCGAATGCGCAGGAGTACTTCCGGTATCTTCAAAATGACTCCAAAACATACCACACGATGAGACTATCTTTGCTCTGTCAATCACTTCCTTTTTTGGTATCGGTGGGAGGAGCGTATTTTAAGTTGGCAAATTTGCCCACATAATGACTATACGCTTACCGGCAGTTACTAATAATACACAGGATGTCTATTTTTATCAACAATCTGAAGAAGTTTGTGACCGCCCTATATCTTTGTATTTAATATGCAAACGTTATAATATTAAAGTAATTTCATATCTTTTGTGGGTGGGGGATTTGGCTTAATGTCACACTCAAGGACTTTTCACTCATATGAAGACAGTCAGTTTGGTTGGTGAAGTAAACCGGAGTACCCGGAGAGAACCACCGCCCGTCATATGTTTTGGTATTGAAATACGATTTTGTGTTATTTTACTATGGAAATAAATAAGACGAAAACATGTTTTTGAAAGTTAGTATTAAAGAAAAACAATCACAAACATTGATCAAAATGGTTTCTCTAAATGGCTAATACCCAGATGTCTGCGCGTTTATTAATTTGCAGCAATTTACAACAATATCAAGCCTTTGTGAAGTTTATCGAAAATATTTCTGCCGTACAAATATAAATATTTGGGTTGATTTTCTAATCGTAGGTGGATCTTCTTCTTGCTTGGTTGAACATAGCGAATACATGTGTCACCTATATATATATATATATCTAAAATATATGTCAGTCTTTGGCCTGAAGGAGAAATTTATCCATCCATCCGAGTCGGCATATCCGGATATGTAAGTGGCTCACTCAATGTAGAAACAAAAAAAAACTATTTCTTTTATTTTCTATTCACGTCATTCTCCTTTCAGCATATGCTTTTAGTAATTTCCGTAGCGTCGCACACCCGTATTTATCAACCATTCAATTTGGGATAAAGCGGGCACACATTGATGACGTCACTGAAGTGCGTGGATCCTGAATAGATGAGGTACACGGATTTGAACAATTGAGCGGCCCACATTCGACATACCTACTTACTTACACTAATTTTAAACCATTCACGTTAAGTATACATGCCCTAGTTCAGGTGCATGTCTACATTCATTAACATCGGACTAGGCTCAGCCATTAACGCTTGAGTTGTGACGGTGTCTTTCAATGTTATATTTATTAATCTGGAAGAGTGGAGTGATTTGAGTTTAAAGTGTACGATATTTCTCTCGACGATATTTGTGATATATCTTCATTCTACAGTGCCTCTGTGTGGAATATTTCGGAGAGGCCATGGCGAATTTTAGCAGAAACGTTTTGATATTACTTTCGGTGATATACGGAGGATACTACGCCCTCGGACAGTCCTGCAGCCCAAGTAACTGTAAATTACCGTCGTGTTTTTGCGCCGGTGGTGCGACTCCTGGCAGTTTGGGCCCCAAAGAAACGCCTCAAATTGTGCTTTTCCTTCTCGACGGCTCAGTGAGTAACTTAAATTTCCCATTTTACGACGAGCTCTTCACCGACACCCGTCTAAACCCGAACGGTTGCCCAATTGGGGGCACTGTGTTCGTGTCGAACAATTTTACGGATTACTCCGCGGTGAGAAAGCTTTATTTAAGAGGACTAGAGATCGGGGTTCGAAGTGTTACGAGTAAGATCCCACAGGATTGGTGGAAAACGGCCAGCGTGGAGAACATGAAATACGAAATCCTGGAACAGAGGAAAAACTTGATCGAAAAAGCGTCAATTCCATTGGAGGATCTTCGCGGCTGGCGGAGTCCCTATCTACAATCGTCTGGGAGTAGTCTATATCGTACGTTACAGCTTAATGACTTTGAGTACGACTCCACCGTCGTGACGACGAGTTGGTCCGGGAATTCTTCGATTTCCTGGCCCTTCACCCTGGACTTTCCATACCCAGAGCGATGCCTGATTGCCCCCTGTCCCGATGAATCTTACCCAGGCCTATGGGAAGTTCCGGTGGTTCCGGTCAGGGACATCTTGGATAAACTTCCGTGCAGTTATCTGGACGGTTGTGGGAACCAACCGGAAAATAAAGCAGAAGTTTTGACATATTTGCGCAAGAACTTCGAACCGAATTACAAAGGTAGCCGCGCCCCGGTATATTTCAATCTACACACGGCATGGCTTCAAACTGACTCATACAAAAGGGAGGGATTGAACGAGTTCATCTCGGAATTAACCAATTTAGACGATGTCTATATAGTAACGGCACATCAGCTCATAGAATGGGTAAAGGACCCACAAACTATCAACAAGGCTAAGGAGTTTGCCCCGTGGTCATGCCCGAATCACGTGAATTCGGAAACCGGAATTTGGGACCAGCTGCAGAATATTTTCAAGGACGGCACTGGAATTAGAGTGAAACCGGAAGAAGTCACCACCATAGCACCGCGTAAAAACTTCGTATATTTCCGAGTTGGTACAGGAAATGGTGCCAGTACGAATGAATTGGTGAAAAAGTGTACATTTCTCATTAGCTCTGTGACAGTTATATTAACTGCGTTGATTTTTTAAATTTGTACAATGTATTGTTCGTCATGTTAATCTGTTGTTCCTAACTCCGCGAAAATAGGCTGTTTCTCACAAGACGTGCAAGTCAGCGAGACGCATGGAAAAACACATTTTTCCTTTTTAATGGCCATACACAGCCAGACAAATGGTGTTCATTACCAAGCAAAAATGTGTTGACCGCAACGTCAATAAATGGTGTTGAGCTACAGTCAGTCTGATTAAAAACAGACCTAAAAAGAACGTCCAACATAAGCGACAAGTAGAATCTGGTTTTAATCAGACTGCAGGTATAGCTTACACCATAAGTCCCCAGGCAGGCCTGTTTTTTTGTATTGGATAACACCACATTTTGTCTTAAACTGACTTCATTACCATTCTCTGTGCTGGATTTGGTCAACACATGTTTATGCAAGTTCAACACATATTTGTGCAAGTTTCACACATGTTTGGGTAAGCTCAACACATGCTTATGAAAGTTCCACATATGGTCATGTAACTTCATCACATGTTTATGCAAGTTCAACACATGACTTTGTGTGTTGTACACATGCTTGTGCAAGTTCAACACATGTTTATGCAAGTTCAACACATATTTGTGCAAGTTCAACACATGTTTATGCAAGTTCAACAGTTTTGTGCAAGTTCAACACATGTTTCTGTAAGTTCAACACATGCTTATGAAAGTTCAACGCATGCCCAGGCAAGATTGTTGATGCTGGATTTGGTCAACACATACATGTACTTATACAACTTCAACACATGTTTTTGCAAGATCAGCTGACCAACACATAGTTGTGCACGCTCAACACATATTTATTTATGTTCAACGCATACTTATGCAAGTTCAACACATACTTGTGCAGGTTCAACACAGTTTCATGTAAGTTTAAAAGATGCATATGAAAGTTCAACACCTGTTTATGGAAGTTCAATACACAATAATGAACGTTCAATGAGTATTTATGTAAGACAACACATGCTAATGTACGTGCAACTTATGTTAATGCACATTCAACGCATGTATATGTAAGATCAACACATGTTAATGCATGTGCAATTCATGTTAATTCACGTTCAACGAATGTTTATGTAAGGGCACCACGTTAATGTACGTGCAACTCATGCTAATGCACGTTTAACTCATGTATATGTAAGGTCAACACATGTTAATGTTCATGCAACTCGGGTTAATGCACATTCAACGCACACATATGTATGGTCAACACATGTGAATGTTTGTGCAACTCATGTTAATTCACGTTCAACGCATGTATATGTAAGGTCAACACACGTTAATGTACGTGTATCTCATGCTAATGCACGTGCAACTATGTATATGTAAGGTCAACACGTTAATGTAAGTGTAACTTATGTTAGTGCACGTGCAACTTATGTTTATGTAAGGTCAACACGTTGATGTACATGCAACTCATGCTAATGCACGTGCAACGCATGTATGTATATGTTAGGTCAACACATGTTAATGTACATGCAACTTATGTTATTGCATGCGCAACGCATGTTTATGTAAGATCAGCACATGTTAATGTACGTACAACTTATGTTAATGCACGTGCAACGCATGTTTATGTAAGGTCAACACATGTTAATATACATGCAACTCATGCTAATGCACGTGTAACTCGTGTATATGTAAGGTCAACACATATTAATGTTCGTGAAACTCAGGTTAATGCACATTCAACGCATGTTATTAAGGTCAATCCATGTTAATGTACGTGCAACTCATGTTTCGGTGCATGACCAACACATTCTTATGCGAATTAAAAAGTTCAACAGGATGGTGTACGTTTGTACGCTTGGCCGTATATGCTTTTTCGTATCTGTATGTACAAAACCAAACGAATTTTCGATTATTTACTAAATCTATGTTTTCGAAAATTTATATTTGATGGAATGGTATAAAATTACGTGTATATAAAGATATCACCAAAGATGATATTATCAAGACTTCACCTGGAATATATGTCTCTTTCATTTAATATTTGTGCCAAATGTGTATCCTAGGTTTTTAAGTGTCTATGTATAAATTGATATGTTTAATAGTTCACTCGGTGTGAGCAAGTATTGTTATTTCGTTTGTTCACAAAATAATAAAGTTACAAACGTAATGTAATGTATATAAGCTTCTTTCTGACTTTTTCTAAGTTGTGTCAAATATTATCCGTTATGTATAATCAGCAGCAAATGAACTAGAAACTAGCATTTCACCGCCACCCTGATTATAACACTTGGTGTGACGTACATGTAGTTGCGGTCTATGCTATACCTTAGGCAATAACACAGTCACATGCATATAAACAAACACATTTATAGAGATGAAACGACCAGGTGTGCCAGGTTTATTAACAGCAGACGGACTAAGGTTACAAAAAGATGGGAGATAACTCCCCGACATGTGCATAGACGAAGTAGTACTATACATAAAGGCCTTTCGATGCATAAAATTGGAAACGGTACTAGAGTTGACAAAAAATGTAATTCGATACTTTACAATAACACATCCGCATGATAGAAGCATGTGGACGCCAAGGTTTAAGCACTCGCGCCAGGCAGTTTTCATACTCAATTTCAGAGATTTGTGATGGTGGACCCCTTCATGACCAAGCATGTCGCCCTGAAAAAAACTAAGATAAAAACCCTTCTGTAATTTGTTAGTTTTTGCCGGGCACAAAAACTCAGGAATTCTGTGTCCGTTATCAATGCATAACTTGCTTCATGGACTTTGGCCCCGGACTTGGCCCTGTCCAATCAAATACCAGAAAATTGAAAAATGTTCCAAAATGTGAGAATTGAATGACTACCTGAGTGTGGCACCAAGCCTAGACTGAGCCAAACGCGCCTCGGGACTTTTACTTCGAACCGCGGGAAATCTCATCATATGATTGGCATGTATCGTGCTCGCGCAGTTTCAAAACAAAGAAAACTGTTGCATCACGGGAGATGAACTGATGGAAATTTAATACTCAGCCTATGAAACATACATAATATAAGCCACACTCATAGCGCCTTTGCATTTCCTCTTGCCAACCTGTAACTATCTCGGTCATTTATACGCGGTAAGACTGACCCTGGGATCGTGTGTATCCATTTTCAGCCTACTTTCGGCAACTGCAAGAGGGAATTTCCAGAAATCAGTACCACCTGACTTGGTCAGCCAATCAGCTAAAAGTCTACCGACGTAACCCCAACGTATCTTGCCATTTTCGAATCATGTGATGTCCTACTTGCTCAAAATTACAGATCTACCACACCTCTTGGATGATACGGAAGTTATTCATACCTATATATTTTGTAAGCTCAGGCAATATCTGTTTCCGAAGTGGTATGAAAACCCTGTAATTCATCAGATTTCTCGAGTCTGTTCTCCGCAGGATGAAGGCCGAACAGAATCCGGTAAAGTACCGGATATCGCTCCGCGATAATGGAGACACACGATTCGCAAGCCATCTTATGGATGGCGAAGTGTACGCAAATGGCATTTCCTCTTGCGTGCGTAGCGACTGTGCAAGAGTCTAGTGATGTAGACTGTTTGGCGAATGCAAGTGCCGTCTATGGCGAGTCTGATCTAATGATACAAACTGCCAGTTCATTTGCTTCTGGTATAATATATACTCTAAATCACAAACTGTAAGATTACAAAAAAATTCACCACCCTTGTGAACTTTGTTAATTTTGTATACAATATCTTACTTTTATCAAGAAATAAATCTTCAAAATTTATTTTCAGTGGCATTTCAAGACCACCAAGGATATCTTATTTGTCATTATTTCAAAACTGGATAAATTTGTCCTCACTGATTATGGGAACACGGATTAGAGCAAGATGATAAGTAGTATAGAAAGCATAAATCTATCTTCATTTGAGGGATTGTAAAAGCTGTTTAACTGAGGGGGCAAATGTGGTGAGTTGACCTTTGACCTTTGGCTGCCATGGCAACGACAGTAGTAGAGTAAGGGCAAATTGAGTCACATTTCACCCGGATGTAGTGACGTCATGAGGCGGGTTTGAGGCGGGACTAGTGGCGCCATCTGTACACATTGGTGGCAAAAACCCGCACTAGGGGGAGACAACTCTGGCTGTGTCGTTCATCATCCTCTGGAGACCAAGATGGGGGCTGTGTGGTGGTGGTGGTCAAAATGGCGGCTGTGTGTGGTGGTGGTGGTCAAAATGGCGGCTGTGTGGTGGTGGTGGTCAAAATGGCGGCTGTGTGGTGGTGGTGGTGGTCAAAATGGCGGCCTGTGGGTGGTGGTGGTGGGACCAAAATGGCGGCCTGTGGGTGGTGGTGGTGGGTTCAAAATGGCGGCCTGTGGTGGTGGTGGTGGTCAAAATGGCGGCCTGTGGGTGGTGGTGGTGGGTTCAAAATGGCGGCGCAAGGGAGCAAACGAGGCGGCCGGTGGGGAGGTCACGGGGAGAAAAAACCCTCACATTACCCTCAAAAAAACCTCTAAGCCATATAATAATAATAAACATAATCTATAGGTGTTGTACCATGTTAATAGGATCAGTCTAGCATCTGTACCACCCTAGGGTCGAGCGTTTATTGTCCCGTGTATCTCCGCAGAAAATCAACAAACAAAATGGCGGCTCCAGGATGGTGTGGGGACGCCCTTTCCACATCACGGCGTCGACCCTAACCATAGCGCCATCTGCACACACTGACGCAAGGGAGACAACTCGTGTGGCCCAAGGGTATGGAAATAGCCGTTTTGGAGCTAGGGGAGTTACTACTGGTCCAGTGGGGTCGAGTGATGTATCAATGTGAAGCCTATGTAAGGGGGCATCTAATGGGCTAGGTGTGGGGTTGAACTAGCGTCATTCTGCGCATGCGCGGTGGCCCAAGTGTATGAAAATAGCCGTTTTGGAGCTAGCGAAGCCACAAATGGTCCAATGGGATCGAGTGAGGTATCAAAGTGAAGCCTAGGTGAGGGGGCATCTGATGGGCTAGCGGGTTGAAATAGCGGCATTCTGCGCATGCGCGGTGGGCCAAGGGTATGAAAATAGACGTGTTGAGAGCTAGCGAAGCCAATAATGGTCCGATGGGGTCGAGTGATGTATCAAAGTGAAGCTTATGTGAAGAGGCATCTGACTGGACTAGCGGCTCGGGCGTTGTCACCATTCTGCGCATGCGCGGTGGCCCAAGAGTATGAAAATAGCCGTTTTGGAGCTAGGGGAGTTACTACTGGTCCAGTGGGGTCGAGTGATGTATCAATGTGAAGCCTATGTGAGGGGGCATCTGATGGGCTGGGTGTGGGGTTGAACTAGCGTCATTCTGCATATGCGCGGTGGCCCAAGGGTATGGAAATAGCCGTGTTGGAGCTAGGGGAGTTACTCATGGTCCAATGGGGTCATATGAGGTATCAAAGTGAAGCTTATGTGAAGGGGCATCTGACTGGTCTAGCGGCTTGGGCGTTGTCACCATTCTGCGCATGCGCGGTGGCCCAAGGGTATGGAAATAGACGTGTTGGGAGCTAGGGGAGCTACTCATGGTCCGATGGGGTGGAGTGAGGTATCCAAGTGAAGCTTATGTGAAGGGGCATCTGACTGGACTAGCGGCTCGGGCGTTGTCACCATTCTGCGCATGCGCATAGACGTTTTGGGATGTAGGGGAGTCCCTAATGATCCAATGGGGTCGAGTGAGGTATCAAAGTGAAGCTTATGTGAAGGGTCATCTAATGGGCTGGGTGTGCGGTAGGAATATCATTCTGCGCATGCGCAGATGCAATGCGGAGCTCTCGTCCAATCAGAAGCGAGTATTTCAAATCCGCCACGGAGCTCTCGTCCAATCAGAAGCGAGTATTTTGACCCGGTGCGTTATGGGACATATCCAAGATGGCGACACGTATGTTCAAGATGGCGGCACATCCGGTGTCGAAAACTGGCCATTTTTGTCGGGATGTGGTCACCTAGTGTCGAAAACTGGACCCTGTATGGGTCCCGCTAGACGTGTTGGAGCTAGGGGAGCCACGAATGGTCCAATGGGGTCGAGTGAGGTATCAAAGTGAAGCATTCGTGAAGGGGCATCTGATGGGCTGGGTGTGGGGTTGAACTAGCGGCATTCTGCGCATGCGCAGTCTGGCCGTAGTATAGAAATAGACGTGTTGGGGTGTAGGTGGGCCCCTAGTGGGTCGATGGGATCGAGTGAGGTATCCATGTGAAGCCTAGGTGAGGGAGTTACACTAGGGTGTCGTTTCCATTCTGCTGCGCAGGTCTGCGCAAGTGTGTGACATCACTTCCGGTTTTCACTAAAAAACTACCTCCAAACCCAGAAGAGTTCCAACGTTCAACCCTCCGGGGTGTTTTCCCGCCCCCGCCCCGGCGCCCCGCAGCGCGCGCGCGGATTCTCCGGCCGCAGCGCGCGGGTCATCCCCGGCAGTGCCCGCGCGCGCGGGTCAAAAGGTCAAAGGTTACCTCCAGGTCAAAAGGTCTCCCTTTCGGCAAGGTTCGGAGAATACATAGAACTTATAGTCATAAACTTGATCTATACGTGTTGGACGAGTCTTCACTCACCGTATACACGCACCTCAATGAAATGCCCGCTCCAAACCTAGACCAAAAACACGTACTTGGTCTGTGGGCTGATTTCATTGGCTCTCTATTTTACTATAGTGCTCTTGCATTCTAACCTTGATGGGTTACATTTTGGCCCCATCATACACCACTGATTTTCAGTTTGACTGATCTCCACATTGGGCATTGATGCATTATGAATAAAACACACAAGACAGGGTTTTTTTTGGTAAGATCTCTTTTTTTTTTTTTTATTCAGTGAACAACAACAACGAGAGAACAACCACGTGAAAACTGAAGCCCAGAACAAGGGGCTTGTACATTGAAAGAACTGAAGCCCAGAACAATGGGCTTGTAAACTGAAGCCCAGAACAAGGGGCTTGTAAACTTAAGCCCAGAAGAAGGGGCTTGTAATTAACTTAAGCCCAGAACGGGGCTTGTACATTGAAATGATGGGCGGCCCAGTCATAGACGAGTACATCGCGGTCCTCGGCCTTGGGGTACTCGTCAAACATCTGTACAATGGTAGATAAGGGTCTTCCCCGGCATCGATGGTACAGGTAAAACAAGCAATATTGTCCGCACACGCCACTGGTCAGGCTTTGCAACGTTTGACTGTTCCAACACCACGTCTCTGTGCCTTGATCCATGAAGTCTGTTAAATCGGGATGGAGGGGTGGCAGGCCGTACGGGTCAAAGTATTCGCCCTGCTGTTCTGTCAAGTACACGGCCACCCAATGTTCACCGGGCCGATCCATCGGGTCCGTGTTGAGAACGTAAGCAGCAGGATACATACGGTCTAATGGGAACACATCTCGGGCGAACACCCATTGAAAGACCATACGTGTCTCTGGGTCATTCTCCAGCACGGTGGTTATCTGGTCTGTATCCATGTTAGGTGGAGAAGTCACACAGGACGTTGCGCGCCTTGTCCACTTGAATGATGTTGTCAAACTCGGCGTAGCAGATCACATTGACGGTGGTCGCCAGGGCTCGTGCAAAGTGAATTTCCAACCGTAAGTTGCCTTGCTTGGCCAGGGCCAGCTGATGGTCGTTCTCTAAGGTGGGGGTTAGATCGAAACAGAACAACGTGTATCCGTTCGCGTAGTGCTCCCGACTGATGAAATTCCCTTCGTCCTAGTTGATTTGACCGGTGGCTGTAAACAGGCTCTGTAGGCTCGAATGAAATTCCTGCGCCCAAAGTTCGGTGTTAAGGCCGTGGCTGGCACCTGTTGTCCATCCACATGCAGGGCCACAAAATTGATGCCGAAATGTTGAAAGTCAAACGGATTCTCTGGGTAGGCTCCGCTGAAACTGGTATTTTCCACACAGGCCAGGATCAATCGCTTGGGTAGTTCCCCCAGGAACAGGTTTTCTTTGTTGGCGCCCATATTTCCAGCAGGCACAGAGAACACTTTGGTTTGTACACGTCGGATAGGGTACTGGGCTGGTTTTGTTTCCAAGGCTTTCGTGTGTCCCAATTGAACTGCTGGATTCGGTTTCACTTTTCGGACATACAGCACTGCGTCTTGGATGACAATCTTATAGTCCGCTGCATGCCCCTCTACGTTAGTGGCCATCATGGCGAAGGTCGGAGGCGCCCGTATCAGTCGGATTTTGATGGGGATCTTGTTCAAGAGGTACCGGTCTTGCATGAACATGTCTGCGTGCAGTCGACCCATCATATCCACCGAGGCACTGTTCGCAGTGAAAGCCTTCCGTTTGTTATATCCCCCATTGTCCACCGTGTCCATGTGCTCGGGCGTGTCCTTGTAGAATAAAGCGGTTGTCAGCTGAGATTTTTTAGCCTCTCGGCCATACGACAACAGTGTCTCGATGTAGGCTCGATAGGGGTACGTGTTGGTGGAGTCACTGATGAGTTTGTCGCTGAGAAAAATATCCACCTGTTGAAACATCGAGTGCAGCCAGAGATTCGTCGGGCCCACCGTTGCAGCTTGGACGATTCTGGTGCCATCCCCACTGACCACCTTGGCTTTCACATACAAGTAGGTATGGGCTAAATCCACATAGGCCGTATCCGCATTACTGATGGTGAACTCGATGGGCCCGGTTTCGTTGATGCTGGAGAGCGGGAGATGCTCCACCCATAATCCTTGTTCGACACTGGTCTGTGTGGGCGGCACGGTCCACAAATCAAATTCACTGTTGGTGGAGGGGCAGGACTCGGCGTGGATCAAGGACATGTTTTAAGAAAAGATATCCTTTGTCTTCTTCGATGTGCGTCGTCGCTGGGTCGGTCGTCGACTGGTGCGTGGTCTCGGTGGGGCAGCTCTTTTATTCCCTACGGTGCGTTGTGCTTTGGCCACCAAGACGCCTCCCGCTTCTTTGGCCCGCCGTTTCAAGGCTTCTTTGGGTGCCGTACCTCCCAAGACATCACCGGCCACTTCCAGTCCACTGCGTACCGCTTGTTTACCGATTGCTTTCACCCCACGCGTCACCAAGGGCAGGAACGTTTTGACGATGCTGCCGAGTATGTTCCCCAGTCCATGTCCTCGTTGCATGCGTGCACCGCTAAAGACCGGAAAGCCACTCCCGGCCTGTTGGGCATAATAGTCCATATAGCTGCGTGCATTGCACTCGTAAGGTACTTTCATCATGCAAAGTGGGGAGCACGTGCTTGTCGAAAATGAAGTGTCAGCACCACTTTTCCTCGTTCGAATGCCACCGGTCGTCCCGTGTCATCTCTTATATCCACCGTGATCGTGTTGATGTCAGTTTGTCGTACGGGCAAGTAGAGCATGTGGGTGAAACTGTGGGTGACTTGACCTCCATACGTCTTTTTAATGGGGACCACCCGTAACAGAGGTGTGTTGATATCGCCCACGATGTGGTTGTCCACCACGTCCGAGTAGACGTAGAGTCCGTACATACCCGACTTCATATCCATCGGCATCTCGCCATGGTGTTCGGTGGGACCAGCGAACGTCTTTAGATCGAAACCCAGCATTTGCTGTAGGATAGGACTCAGTACGACACTCGCCTTGCCGGAGACGATCAGCTGTGCCTTGTCGTTGTGTGCGTTGTAATCGAAGTCCACGTGATTCTTGAAGGGATAGGCTTTGATGGGTTTTGAAGTATTCGTCACCCCCCGTAGAGCCTTATAATGCAACAGTCTTGACAGCCCACCCATGAACTCTTTGGGGGTATCGTATTGGCCTTCGGGCAGGGTGAATCGGGTGTTTTTGCCTTCGTAGGTCACCTCGTACCACACTTCATTGGCTCGCACGTTGTACCATGAGTAAGGGTATTGGATATCCACGAGGCCACATTCCCATCGTCCAGGTAAATGCAACGGTTGCGGTAACTGGGTGACATACTTGGCCACGGTGTTGTCAGGAAACACATCCAGCGAACTGTTACTGGGTAGGGTGAGGTAAAACATGGCGACTGAGCTGTCCTGCTGCTGCTGTTGGTTTTAATAGGTGTTCCAGGCCTTGGGCGGTTGTGTCCGGCGTCGTGTTCGTCGCGTTGACTTGCTACGTGTCACGGCTCTGGAGATGTGGGGTGTCCTGATCGAGGGTGGTTTTTTAAAGGTTTGAAAAGAAGGTGCCCGTTGTGGTGGTGGAGTTTTGGGGGGTGACTCCGGTTCCCAGTCGGCTTCCCAAGGTTGTGGTGACAGTGGTGGTGCACGAGTCGGTGAGTCACGCTGCATAAAGGCCCAGCGGTGGGGGTTCCCCACCAATTCCTGTGGTACATGCATGTCTTTCAAGCCTTGAGCGAAGACCTCCCATCCTCGAGGATCGGTGTGCGATCTGCGTTGACGCATCAGATCATTCACTAAATCCGTCATGTGGGTGCCGGGGACCACCTGATTCTGTACCAGGAGTTCGCCTTTATCATTCCAAGTCATGTTAGGATTCTGTTTCATCCGTTGTAATACCAGGCCAGCTTTTTTCTTGAACGATGCAGGTACACTCTTCAGCACTTCGTCTTCCACCCACTGTGGGGTTGTGGGGGCTACCCCTGGTAATGGCGGCTGTTGGAACGGTGCTGAGGTCGGCGGTCTGTCACGTGGTGGTGGTGGTGGTGGTGGTGGTGCTGTTGCTGGGGTAGAGAGGGTTTTGTATTGGTCCATGAACGTCATGTACCGTTGAAGCGTCTCATTGTACCGTTGTACTTTCTCACTGTCGCTTAACCCCGGTCTCTGTAAGATCTGTTGCATCTCTCCATCGAGGGTGTTTATGGTCTTCACCGTAGGTGGGACAGGGTAGGGTGATTGGAGGTTTTGCAGGAAACGAGGTTCGACGAGGACCATTTTTTTCGTGTGGTTCATTGTCGGCCGAAGAGTCCACCCAATACTGGACCCAACACAGAAGCGGCCAACGGTGCTAAGATGGCCCCGAGAAAGCCGCCTTTCTGTAACACCTTTTTCTTTTGTGTTTGAGGGACCCGCTTCTGGACTAGGGTTCGGAGACCTGTCTTATGCTTGGCCAACTTGGTCTTCTGAGCCGGAGTGAGTGGTACGTTGCCTTTTAACAGGTTGTACCCGATCTCGCACAGACAGCGTACACGGTCAGGGTCCGCACCGCGTACAATGGTTCGGACTAACTCGGGTGGGGCCGTCTTCAATACACGGAGCGTGGGAGCGTGCTTCCGTACTCGCGCAGACATCCTGTACAACTAATTCCAGAACCCACAACTCTGCTCCTTTTATCTACTTCAGAGACAAAGTCAACCCTGCTGTGGTATTCATTCTTTTTATTATTCCCCATCATCAAACACACAGACCCCAGCTGGGGGAGCCACTGTGGGTGTGTTTACATTATTTTTGCAAGTACACGTGGTGGGTCTCTCCGGGAAAGATGCCGGTCCGTAGTCGAAGGTGGTCGGGGGTGGCTTGCTTGAGGTCGAAGAGCATATACCCGTGCTGAGGGGTTGTGGCATCTTTAAAGGCTTCCAACGCAAACGGTGTGCGGCCGGGATATATCTGTCTCGCCAGGTGCAGCAGTTGAGTGGTATCTCTCGGGTTTTTGAAGACCACCAGGTAGTGGGCATTTAAGCTGATGTTCCGATGTTCTTTGTTTTTACTGAACAGATTCTGCACAATGTAGATGATGCTGAACCGTCGATGGTGGCTGCCTTTGGTAAAGAGTTGGGTGACCCGCGCATCCGTCTCCGCCATGAGATCATCCAGAACCACCAAGGTGTCGGGTTCCAAATCGGCCAGGTTGGGTAGGCCTTCCACGAACGTGATGTGGGGCATTGCTGCATACGCTGCCTGCCATTCTTCGTAACACCACACGACTCGGGCAATGGGTGGGGTGATCATGCTGTCGGCGTGTTGAAGGAGCTTCCTGACGAAGTGCGTTTTGCGGGAACCCGTGGGTCCTGCGATGAGACACGTGAAGGGATACTGCCAACGGGGGTCCATGGTTCGAGGTGTATCCGTTGTCGTGGTAACCCGCTTTTGTAAATTTGGTACGAGTGAACTGGAGTGGTGGTGGGTACAACGTCGGTCGTCGTTGTCTGTACACTGTCAGGGATGATGATGGGGGTGGGTACAACGTCGGTGGTCGTTGTCTGTTCACTGTGAGGGATGAAATCCGGTGGGTCTTGAGACGTAGTGGATGTACTTGGTGTAGGTGTAGAGCTCGACGTGGCTTGTACACGGGGTGTGGTGGTGGTGACTGGGCTCGATACGACTGGTGCTCTCTGTAGACCGGTTTCGCTGGTGGCTGGTGTTTTCAGTTGGTTAAGTAACGTGCTGACATAGGCTACGTCGTAAAACACACCTCCGTACAACACACTCAGCAGGGTTAGCACTATCACCACAAAACCCACTTGCGCTTTGCGCGTTTTGGGAGACGCTGTCTTAAGAGGCAGCTGCTGTTGGTCCATAGCACTGTGGTCGGACGTGGAATGAAGGATGACGGCAGTGGTGTCTGGCTTTATAGTCGTTTCACCTGGTTGGCAGCGACCCAGGAATTGAAGGAACTGGGCCAACCTTGCCATTTCACGAAATGAAACACTTTACCACGTCGACGTTCCGTTTTCAAAATCTGCTCCACCGTGTAGTAGTCTTGCTGTGTTTTTACGACAGGCTGTAATTCCGTCTCGTAAAACGTCCCTAGCAACGGTTCCCCTTGAAGATCTTCCAGTTCATAGACTCGCCGCTGTCGGGGTAGGCGCCGTTTAATCAGGAAGTGCTCATCGCTCCAGTTGGGCAAGTAACTTTTCTCGAACTTGCCCTTGACTTTACCTGATCCGTACAGGGTCCCCGACCTTGTACACCGCCTTCGTCGTTCGCTGCGATGGCCTGGGGTACAAGACACGCCGGACTTGGGCTTCATTGCGTTGGGTCACGGTAATGGGGGCTCTCTCTATACTCCGATGATAGGCTCGATTGTAACCCCTCACCAGTTTCGGGAGAATATCGATGTACCGCCTTGTATTCTTATAGGTGAAATATTTATACATGCGGCCTTTGAATGTCCTGTTGAACCTTTCCACCACGGAAGCCTTGTTCTCGTTGTCCGTATGGAAGAAAAACACCTTCTGTTTCTTGAGAAAGGCTTGGAACGGTCTGTTGAGGAATTCCGTGCCTTCGTCGGTTTGCAAATACAAAGGTTTGCGCCCGGTCTTGAAGATGTCTTTGAACGCCGCTATGAAATTCGCCCCCGTTTTCGTCCGGATGGGTACCACCCACGCATACTTCGATAGGATATCGATGCACGTCAAGATATACCGATTCCCATCGTTGTGTTTGGCAAAGGCGCTCATATCGACCAAATCCGCTTGCCACTGGGCATCTATTCCTCCCACGATGACCCGGTTCCGCAGAAAATGGCGACGGACAGATCGATGTAAGGTATAGGTGTCTTGTTTTCTTAACCAATCTCGGACTTGGGCACGTTGTATCCTCTGGGGTTTGGCCGCTCGATAGAGAGCCGACAATGCACTATAGGCCGCCGGACTGTCGGGACTGTAGTATAAGTTATCCAACACCTTCTCCCAGCGCTTCATGGTGACACAATGATGATGCACCCTGGCTCTATCGTTTATTTATAACGGGTATATCTTGGGCCGGAGTTTCATTCTGATTTTCTTCATTGGCTTTCACAGTGTCCATGGTAAATGACCAGTCCAACTCGTCTGATGACCGCTTGATAAGCACTTCATCCACATCTACCACGGCATCTTCCAATGCAGACCATAGATCAGGGTGAAGGGTAAAATGCACTGTACCCCATCTAGCCGAGCCAATTGAGCAAAGAAAGGGCCGCGTCGGATATACACATCGTGACACAAGTGGATGAGATCGCCGTCCAGTTCACCAGACAACACCCGTTTGAATTTGGTCCAGCCCTCTCGGGACAGACGAATGTGAGCCGGGCACGGTTGTGTAGGGTCCGCATCACAGATGTCTCCCACCACCTCCTCCATGATATCGACCTTATCCGCATACACGTGCAGGAAAACCTCGGGGCTCAAGCTGAGATACGCCAGTATCATATGCTCCGCCATGGTCAGTACGTGAATGGTACCAGAGTTGACTGTCTCTCGTATTTATAGGGACAACCCCGTGAGATCAAAAGGATCAGGTGGTCATGTCACTGGGCTGACTGAGTGTAGCCGGGTAATCAATGGCATCGTCGTCGTCGGGTTCATGTAGTTGTTCATGGGGTTCTGCCGCCGCTTCTCTTAGGGCACGAGCCCACTCCAACTGGTGTGATGATCGCTCGTCCGGTGTAAACAGCTGGTCCACAATAGGCACCACTTTCTCCAAGGCTGTGCACAGATCGGGGACTAGGGTGAAGCCTCGCGTAGGGTCTTGGTAGCGGCCCAGGCGTAGGAAGAAGGTGGTACGGTATACGTAGAAGGCATTGTCTATGTGGATGAGGTGTCCGTCGAGCTCACCGCTCAACACCCGTTTAAATTTGGTCCAGCCGTCACGAGGTAGCGTCACCGTATTCGATACGGTCTCAGCGGGCGCCCAGCAAATATCTCCACGGTCTTCCACCAGGGTGACTTTATCTTCATAGACGTGTAACCCCACCTGGGGTGTAAGGGGCAGGATGGCTCGTAGGACGGGTGACATGCTTGACCCAATGACGAACGGTGAATGACACACACTCTGTCTCACCCTCGTATTTATAGTGTCAATACCACAGCGCCAGGATCAATAGGGCACAGACTAGTGTGAGGCCAACCAGCCGGCGCTGGTTCCGGCGTGAGCGCTCCTGGTCCATAGCGCGAGCATCAAGGATGGCCGTCATAGTCCAGTAGTGGTGAGTGATGGCACGCCTCTCCATCGAGTGCACTCTGTGGAGGACCGCTTCTGTGAACTCGTTCAGGATCTGGCGTCGTCCCTCGTTGTCGTCGCCATCTGCAAACATGGACCGGACCACTGCTCGGTAACCCGTGAATGAATTCACCGCGGTGGCATGCTGTAAAATGCGAGTCGCATAGGGCTGGATCTCCGCCATGGCTCTGCAACCGTAGAAATGAAGGTGTGTGATCCAGAGAGACGTGTTTTATAGACCAGATGTAACTCTACGGGTGTAGTCCGTGATACGTACTATTCTGATGGGTTAGTCCAAAAAAGGGAGCAACAACAACAACACAGATTACAGGTCAATCCTTTTTATTATGCGTGAACAACATAGAAATGCATGTACTGACCTGTCTGTGGGGGTTTCCCATAATGGCGTTCACCTTCGTGTCTTTTCGTGTACGTCCGTGTCTTTTCGTTAAAGTCCGTGTATTTTCGGTAAAGTCCGTGTCTTTTCGGATCGGTGACGTCCGTGTCTATCATCCGGGTGCTTCGCGTCTGCGCAATGCGGCTCAGTCGTACACCAGTACACCAGTCTCGATCCTCGACTTGGGGTAGAGTGTGCTAAAAATAGATTACCAGCTAGCGTGCTATAAAAGGGGAGCGGCCTTGCTGTTTCATCAGACACTCTGTCAACCACCAAGATGTTCACTTGCACAACTTGCCAGAAGCAGTTTACTCGCCCAGAAGATTTACGACGCCACGAGGCCTCCATCCACAACGGCGCACGGTATACTTGTATAACCTGCGCACGGTCATTTAATCGGGAGGATGATTTACTGCGCCACGAACGCTCATTTCACGAGGGCGCGACGGAACAATGTAAGGATTGTGGTGAACTCTTCAAACGACGCAGTCAGTTGAGACGGCATCAGCGTTTGATTCATGCCCCGTCTCCACGGTTTTGGCGACAACTTCCTACTGAAGAGGAGCCGCGGAAGGTCAGACCCAGTGAAGATAAACCCGGGAAGACGAACGCCACTGGTGATGCGATGACGGAGAGCCCGCCTATACCCACAGTTGGGAAGAGCCTGGATTTCCAGCCGGACCCCAGCGTTACGGTTTCGAGTGATACGTCATACATCGAACATTTTCTGGACGAGCCCATAAATGTTCCTAGCGATCTCTTACCCGAATATCATCCAGAGAGTGACATCTCTCGGCGCCATTGGACCATGACACGGCACTGTTTCCACCGTCATCGCCCTATTCAAGATATCTACAATTTCCCACTGACCAAGCTCACCCGTCTACGCAGCTACGTGGAAACCATCTTCAATGACCAACCTACGGCCTTCACGTTAAATGTAGCATTTGGGTACATCTTATGCCATAAGATGACGGGTGAATTGCGCTATTTCTATTCCAGTGCCCTCCACCCAGTGTACGACCAACCGTTTACCATCATTAACCGGAGGTCACTAGAGATGATGCTGGACCAAGTGGAACAATTGGATGTCTTGGGATGGGCCCAACAACAACGACCCAACACCAAGTGGACAGTGAAGAGGGTGACCAATGTTACATTTTTCCTTACCAAGGTGATTCACCACAGCCATCGGTTGAATGCGTCACTCGTGCACTGATGAATACCATAACATGCCGTACATGTCTACATGCTGATCATTGACTTGAGCTCAGTAAACATTAAATGTGACGGTGCGTTAAAACATGGTGTTTGATATTTCAATTTTGTTTTGCTGTGAACATACTAAGCATACCCAGGGCGGCTCCCCCAGCCTGGGTATGATGTAACATTGGGGATAATAAACTGTATGAACATTGCTGAACTTGTCGTTATTCATATTGGACCGTCTGACCTGGAGGTGACCTTTGACCTTTTGACCCGCGCGCGCGGGCACTGCCGGGGATGACGCGCGCGCTGCGGCCGGAGAACCCGCGCGCGCTGCGGGGCGCCGGGGCGGGGGCGGGAAAACACCCCGGAGGGTTGAACGTTGGAACTCTTCTGGGTTTGGAGGTAGTTTTTTAGTGAAAACCGGAAGTGACGTCACACACTTGCGCAGACCTGCGCAGCAGAATGGAAACGACACCCTAGTGTAACTCCCTCACCTAGGCTTCACATGGATACCTCACTCGATCCCATCGACCCACTAGGGGCCCACCTACACCCCAACACGTCTATTTCTATACTACGGCCAGACTGCGCATGCGCAGAATGCCGCTAGTTCAACCCCACACCCAGCCCATCAGATGCCCCTTCACGAATGCTTCACTTTGATACCTCACTCGACCCCATTGGACCATTCGTGGCTCCCCTAGCTCCAACACGTCTAGCGGGACCCATACAGGGTCCAGTTTTCGACACTAGGTGACCACATCCCGACAAAAATGGCCAGTTTTCGACACCGGATGTGCCGCCATCTTGAACATACGTGTCGCCATCTTGGATATGTCCCATAATGCACCGGGTCAAAATACTCGCTTCTGATTGGACGAGAGCTCCGTGGCGGATTTGAAATACTCGCTTCTGATTGGACGAGAGCTCCGCATTGCATCTGCGCATGCGCAGAATGATATTCCTACCGCACACCCAACCCATTAGATGCCCCTTCACCTAAGCTTCACTTTGATACCTCACTCGACCCCATTGGATCATTAGGGACTCCCCTACATCCCAAAACGTCTATGCGCATGCGCAGAATGGTGACAACGCCCGAGCCGCTAGTCCAGTCAGATGCCCCTTCACATAAGCTTCACTTGGATACCTCACTCCACCCCATCGGACCATGAGTAGCTCCCCTAGCTCCCAACACGTCTATTTCCATACCCTTGGGCCACCGCGCATGCGCAGAATGGTGACAACGCCCAAGCCGCTAGACCAGTCAGATGCCCCTTCACATAAGCTTCACTTTGATACCTCATATGACCCCATTGGACCATGAGTAACTCCCCTAGCTCCAACACGGCTATTTCCATACCCTTGGGCCACCGCGCATATGCAGAATGACGCTAGTTCAACCCCACACCCAGCCCATCAGATGCCCCCTCACATAGGCTTCACATTGATACATCACTCGACCCCACTGGACCAGTAGTAACTCCCCTAGCTCCAAAACGGCTATTTTCATACTCTTGGGCCACCGCGCATGCGCAGAATGGTGACAACGCCCGAGCCGCTAGTCCAGTCAGATGCCTCTTCACATAAGCTTCACTTTGATACATCACTCGACCCCATCGGACCATTATTGGCTTCGCTAGCTCTCAACACGTCTATTTTCATACCCTTGGCCCACCGCGCATGCGCAGAATGCCGCTATTTCAACCCGCTAGCCCATCAGATGCCCCCTCACCTAGGCTTCACTTTGATACCTCACTCGATCCCATTGGACCATTTGTGGCTTCGCTAGCTCCAAAACGGCTATTTTCATACCCTTGGGCCACCGCGCATGCGCAGAATGACGCTAGTTCAACCCCACACCCAGCCCATTAGATGCCCCCTCACATAGGCTTCACATTGATACATCACTCGACCCCACTGGACCAGTAGTAACTCCCCTAGCTCCAAAACGGCTATTTCCATACCCTTGGGCCACACGAGTTGTCTCCCTTGCGTCAGTGTGTGCAGATGGCGCTATGGTTAGGGTCGACGCCGTGATGTGGAAAGGGCGTCCCCACACCATCCTGGAGCCGCCATTTTGTTTGTTGATTTTCTGCGAAGATACACGGGACAATAAACGCTCGACCCTAGGGTGGTACAGATGCTAGACTGATCCTATTAACATGGTACAACACCTATAGATTATGTTTATTATTATTATATGGCTTAGAGGTTTTTTTGAGGGTAATGTGAGGGTTTTTTCTCCCCGTGACCTCCCCACCGGCCGCCTCGTTTGCTCCCTTGCGCCGCCATGTTGAACCCACCACCACCACCCACAGGCCGCCATTTTGACCACCACCACCACCACAGGCCGCCATTTTGAACCCACCACCACCACCCACAGGCCGCCATTTTGGTCCCACCACCACCACCCACAGGCCGCCATTTTGACCACCACCACCACCACACAGCCGCCATTTTGACCACCACCACCACACAACCGCCATTTTGACCACCACCACCACACAGCCGCCATTTTGACCACCACCACCACACAGCCGCCATTTTGACCACCACCACCACACAGCCCCCATCTTGGTCTCCAGAGGATGATGAACGACACAGCCAGAGTTGTCTCCCCCTAGTGCGGGTTTTTGCCACCAATGTGTACAGATGGCGCCACTAGTCCCGCCTCAAACCCGCCTCATGACGTCACTACATCCGGGTGAAATGTGACACAATTTGCCCTTACACTACTACTAACGACCTTTGACCTCGAGGGCATTTCCGGTCGCGTGACTTCGCTTGCATCCGAACATCTCATATGGGTCTGTCATCTTGAAGCTCTGATTGTGTAGACTCATCTTTATTTTATCCAGCCAATTTCTACGTTCCCACTTCGAACCTGCCTTGATTTATCTGACCCCCTTCAGTGTTCAAAATCCGAGATGTAGATTTCACCTACGAACGAGAGACGAATCAATCAGAACATACACGTTGATTGAGAGTAGAGTGACCTCATCCTATGTTTGTGGTGTCCTTCCTCCTAATATGGTGCCCACTATATAGGTCAGCCAATCAATAACGCTCTTGTGCGACTCATTTCGAATTTCAAATGTTTTAAAGGTCACTGACGTCTCGCGTCTATTTATAATTCTTTAAACATTGAAGGGGGTCAGATATATCAAGGGAAGTTCAAGTGGGAACGTAGAAATTCGCTTGATGAAAAGAAGATGGTGTAGATTACGATTGGTGTAGTTTTAACCGGAAATGACGTCATGGTGCGCTTGCGGAGTAAAGGTTCGTTAATATAAGCAATATGGTTACTTGTTAAAATGAAGATGGGAATTCGGAGAGCAACATTCCTAGATAGTATACAAAAACGCTTGAGTCAGACCACATGCGTCGTGCATATGAACAACGGACGTTCATTATGTATCAACATGCGATAGGTAGACTTCTCAAGAGACCTTGTACATATTTTTGTCGCGTATGCAAAGGGCCTGTTTTAGGTAGCAGATTAACCGATCGAAAAGATGGCTCAGTGGGAGTTCTGCCTTGTCTAAGATATTATAATGGGCGAAAGTGTCGACGTAGTTTAATATCTGTGAAATTGCTCCATAACGTGGAGTAGCCAAAATTATCACAAAATCTCGGATATTCCCTCAGATTACACAATGGTCGATTTGCAATCCACATCCAAAGAGGGAAGCATATTGTACAGAGAAAGACGGACGAGAGTAGATAAGACAATAACAAAACAAAAGGGGGCCTTCATACACGTAAAAGACCCCACATGTATTTTCTCTTACTTTTATCATGTGTCAATAAAGTTCTACTTTACATGCTTGAACGGTCGTCAATAGAGTGGGCCTTTATCGACGTCTTGATGGGAGTTACAAGTCCGATAGTGCAAATAATTATATGGTACGCAACGTATTAGCGTCCGTATTATGACACTGGCTGTTGGGAGGGACCATCTAATTATATGGTACGCAAGGTTGTAGGATCCGTATTATGACACTGGCTGTTTGAGAGGGATCAATGCTCCTAAAGTTGGTCATCTTCATCTTATCAAAAGCTTGATATATATATTGCGGGAGAGCGATTTCTCAAAACATTACACCTGTCTGTTGTTTATATATGCAAGAGATGGAACTCTGAGATGGGAACAAATACGAATTACAAGCGCCTGATCCGTCATTCATTATTTAGCCGTCGTCCATTAAAGAATCTCCGCGTCCTAAAAACAAAACGAACGCTTCATTCTTGCAGGAAACTAACCGATGATTTTGTTTACTATGATTGTTTTTTCTTTCTTTGTTATTTGGTGCTAATGCTGTTATATGAAATAAGTCTTCGGATTATGGACGCGGAGATTCTTTAATGGACGACGGCTGATATATCCAAATTCAAGCTTTTGTTGTAAGGAACTCATTAGTCAAAATATTATAACACTAGCCCCTGCCATTCAAGAGATATAGGCTATTTCTGGCGTTGATGACGTCACTTCCGGTTGACCTACTTCATTCGTGAACACACTACTAGTCTATTCTTAACCCAACCTGTAACCATCTCGGTCATCTATACGCGGTAAGACTGACCCTGGGATCGTGTGTATCCATTTACAGCCTACTTTCGGCAAGTGCGAGAGGGAATTT
>JAVTVY010056051.1:0-31283 GCA_036873755.1 Hanleya hanleyi | reverse complement strand
AAAGTCCGTGGGGGCCTACCAGGCGAGGTAGGGATGATCGAAAACGAACCGGAGTTTACCCAGAAGACAGGAGCCATGGTGGCCAGGGTCCTCACCGAGGTCGACCGTGACTGCGAAGTCACCCTGAGGTTCCTCAACTTGTCCTCAGATCCGACTGTAGTCCAGGCCGGGACGCTGTGCGGTCGTATGGGTGAAGTAGATGTAGTGGAAGACCAAGTTTCGAGTGCGGCCGAAGCGTCGACGCCGAGCCGTGCGAAACCTAGTAGACAGAGGCCCGCCGTGCCGACCAGCGCATGTCCAGACCACCTTACAGATCTGGTTCGACGATCCAGCGAAGGCCTAGAGACAGACCAAGCCCTGGCTGTAGAAGATTTGGTCACCCGATATAATGACCTGTTCGCTAAGGACGATACTGATCTAGGTCGAACGACGATGGTACAACATCACATAAAGACTGGAAGTGCACCACCCATCCGCATTCCGCCGAGGCGACCGCCGATTCACGCCCGTGAAATGATCGATGAGCAAGTTGAAGACATGTTACAGCGTGGTGTGGTCGAGCCATCCAGTGGACCGTGGTCAGCGCCGGTAGTTCTGGTGAAAAAGAAGGACGGGAAAATGCGCTTCTGCGTTGATTACCGTGCTTTGAACAAGATAACAGAGAAGGATGCTTACCCGTTGCCGAGGATCGACGACTCTCTGGATTCTTTAGCAGGTGCAAGTTGGTGGAGTACCCTTGACTTAATGTCAGGGTACTGGCAAGTCGAAGTGTCCCCCGACGATAGATGCAAGACAGCCTTTGCAACCAGGAAAGGTCTGTACCAGTTCCGCGTTATGCCGTTCGGGCTGTGCAATGCGCCCGGGACCTTTGAGCGGCTAATGGAAGCCATCCTAGCAGGACTCCATTATGATACGTGTCTTGTTTACCTTGACGATATCATCGTTTTTGGACGAACGTTTGACGAGATGATTCAGCGTCTTGATGGGGTCTTCGAGAGGTTGAAACATCATGGTCTTAAGCTCAAGCCGTCCAAGTGCGTCATAGGGGCACGACAAGTCCTGTATCTGGGCCACGTAGTATCACAGAATGGGATTGGAACTGACCCACAGAAGATCCGTGCTGTGCGAGACTGGCCTCCACCCGTTTCGCAGACCGAGGTTCGGAGCTTCCTGGGTCTCTGCAGCTACTATCGACGTTTCATCCGGGACTTTGCCACCATTGCAGCGCCACTGCATACGTTAACTGAAAAGAAGACAGTCTTCATATGGGACAACACAGCGCAGCAAGCCTTCGACACCCTGAAAGACAAGCTGACAACCGCGCCTGTGCTTGCTATGCCAGACTTTAAGCTCCCTTTCATTCTGGACACGGACGCGAGTAACTATGGCATCGGGGCCGTTTTGTCACAGGTGGTAGACGGAGAAGAGAAGGTCGTGGCATACGCCAGCCGCGTGTTGTCGAAGGCCGAACGAGCCTACTGTGTGACGAGAAGAGAACTGCTGGCTGTTGTGCATTTCGTCAAATGCTTTCGACACTACCTGTTTGGGCGGAAGTTTTTGCTTCGCACCGATCACGGCTCGCTGAGATGGCTCATGCGGTTCAAGGAACCGGAGGGACAGCTGGCCCGTTGGATCCAGGCCCTTGGCGTCTACGATTTCAACATCGAGCATCGTCCGGGTAGAAAACATGGTAACGCCGATGCACTGAGTCGTATCCCATGCAAACAGTGTGGTCGATCAAGCAGCGATGACGTTCAGGCAGCCGCCCGTGTGATTGAGATGGTGTCGCCAACCGAAGGATTCGGCCGAGCCCAGGCCGAAGACCCCGACCTACAACCTGTTCTCGACTGGGTGCGGCAAGGTAGCCGACCAAACCGAGAAGACGTCAGTCCGTACGGACTCGTCACGAAGAGCCTGTGGGGTGCCTTCGATATGTTGGAGATTTGCGATTTGCTGTTGGTTAGACGTTGGGTGGATGACCGTGGTAATGTCAAGCGACGACTGCTGGTCGTACCTCGTTCCTTGCGCCGTAAAGTATTAAGAGAGTGCCACGACGGTCCCACCGGTGGACATCTCGGAGTAAAGAAGACTTTAGCGAAGGTGAGGCAGGCCTATACCTGGCCTGGCCTGCAGACGGACATACGCCAATGGTGCCGAAGCTGCGATGTATGTAACAGAAGAAAGCAGGCTGGACGCAAACCGCGAGGACCACACAGTGGACAGATGACGGGTTGTCCGGGAGAGAGGATTGCAGTTGACATCCTTGGGCCAATGCCAGAGACGGGCAGTGGAAACCAGTATATTGCGGTTATCGGAGACTATTTTACCCGTTGGGTCGAAGCTGTTGCCATGCCCAACCAAGAAGCTACTACTGTTGCACAGGCTGTGGTGGAACACTATGTAACCAAGTTCGGTGTTCCAATGGCGATCCATTCGGACCAAGGCCGCCAGTTTGAGAGCCGTGTCTTCAAAGGGATGTGCCGAATTTTGGGGATGAAGAAGACAAGGACAACGCCATACCACCCCCAATCAAATGGCATGATTGAGCGGTTCAACAGAACATTAGCCCAAATGCTACATGCCAGTGTTGACCGTCATCCAAGCGACTGGGACTTGCATATACCGCTTGTAGTGATGTCCTATCGTGCTACAGCCCATGAGACGACAGGATTCTCGCCGAATATGATGGTGTTCGGCAGAGAAGTCTCTCTGCCATCTCACTTGGTACTGGGAGCTCCTCCACGTCAGCAAGTGGAACCTACAGAGTGGGTAGGAGAACTACGGGACGAGATGGACGAGATTCATCGTAACGCCCGAGAAGTGACTGGGAAGAGCCTGCGGCGCCAGAAGAGGGTATATGATAGCAAGGCCTTTCCGCAAAAGTACAAACCTGGAGACCAGGTTTACCTGTACATTTCTGCTCCCAGACGTGGAGAGAATCGAAAACTACGAGACCGCTGGGCAGGACCATACGTGATAAAGGAAGCTCTCACAGACGTGACCTACCGCATTGCAGATGAGGACGGAGGTCTCCGGGTTGTTCACCATGACAAACTGAAGCCTTTCTATGCTCGTGAGATGTCCACCAGTGAGTCAGAAGAAACGTCTGGCGACGATGGAGATGTAGAATCAGATGATAGCGTCGGACATGGGGCTATCTTTCCTTACCCCATGGAACCATCGACTGTCGTCAGAACGCCGACTGTTGACCGGCGACCTCGATTGACCCGGGGCGGGCGTGAGATACGGCGACCACGGAGATTTGCCGATTTCGAGGTTGATTTGCAGTCTGCATCACCATTGGATCTCGAGATGGAAGCTTTACCCCCGGCCGAGGCCGAGACAGAACCGCGGCGGACGACCCGAGGTCGAGTGATTAGACGCCCCGCGCGTTATCGGGATTAATGTAATTCGGCAGTGTTTGGTTAGTGCCGTAAAGCAGGGACCTGATGTCTCCTCCTTCAGTGACGACCCAGCAGACCGCTGGGAGGAACGTCTGATGTAATTCTACCGTATTGAAGCCTTTGTTATTATACTGTGGACTATCTACCCATTCGGATAAAAGACTGCGTGTTCGTTCTACTCATCTGTGATTGGTAGCTGTGCCGAGCTCCACGGCGAGGGCGTCGTGTTTTCGAAGGCGTGGGTAGTGTGACGAAAATGCCCGTGACCTGGAGAATGTTATTTTCGTTCTAATGCTGACAGTGTAAATAGCATTGTGAATGGACCGATAATGGTGGATATTCGACTTACCTGTATTGACTGTGCGCTGAAACTTTCAGCGAGGGAAGTGTAAATATCCCTGACACGCATCTTGCATCGAAACCGGGCGAGAGAAGTCGAACTCTGCTGATCTGACACGAAATCCAACACCGCCGGAGTCTATACTTTCGTTTTATGGGGGCTGCCATGTTTGGGCGCGCAAAGGATTATGGGAGCCAGAGCCTATATAAGACGCAGAGAAATGGACGTTCGGCATTCTGTCCCAGACGATCGGCGGGTGCACATCGTGCGGAAGAGCACAGAGACAGGATCGCCGCAAATGCGCCGAATGTGCCGAAAGCGCCGAAAGTGCCGAAAGTGCCGAATTGACTGCCGAAACAGCGCCGAACCATCTGCCGAAGGGTTGGAAAGCCGAGAGCTAAGCCATAGCTTGGGGATAATAGATACTAACACGCACAGTATCTGATGACGAGACGAACCGCCAGACGGGGATAAGATACTAACACGCACAGTATCTGAAGACGAGATGTCCATCAACGGGGAATACAGAGCACCAAATATCCCACACTGCAGCCCATCACACAAATACCATTTTACATGATTACATATACTCACACACAGACACCAGATCGTCGGCCTTAGGGACGGAATAGATCTAATCACAATCATCTACACTAGTTATTCACAGGCCTCGACTAGGGATAACTGATAACACAAGCTTACATCCATTGTACATATTTACACTGCCGCAGGGCTCGAATTATGCTTTGCCGCAAGTCTTTGAATTCTATTACAAATCATTGATATTAATTTACATTACATTGTAAGGTAATAATACACCTCCGAGACCAGGGCGTTATTACCACATATATATGCAGACAATCTGAGCCTATTAACTCGTCCTTGGGTCAACGCCGTGAGGGCCGAAGACGGGTCGCCGAAATTGGGCCGAGCCGAAGACGAGAAGTTTGCCGAGCCGAAGACGGGTCGCCGAAATCGGGCCGAGCCGAAGACGTGAAGTCTGCCGGGCCGAAGACGGGTCGCCGAATTCGGGCCGCCGATAACAGAGAAGTGCCGAGCCGAAAGGGGCTGCCGCCGAAGACGCTGTGGTGTGCTGTACGGACCGACGCCGCCGAAGGGCTACTGCTAGGAGAGGCAGTGATACGGAGAGGATTCCAGAGACGATTAATAACGCTTAGATGAACTGGGCCGTGTAACCTTAGACACGGTAGACGTTCCATAGAGTCCGGGGCTACGCCTACGACCGGAGAGGAACCTGAGACGCCGTACCATACCACGACGAGAGCCGGTCTGGACGAGGCTGGGCCGTGACGCGTCATAGATAGGGTCTCTTGTATATATTGTATATTATTAGTCTTTCTCTTTAAGATAAAGATAACACTTAACGATAACTACCTCTAGAGTAGGGATCTTTATTACAGGTATTGTGCGCGTACAGAGCTGTGTACATTGCAGAATACAATATTATTACTTTATTATTGCCTTGGTTGTTTCTACAGGTCCCTCCCATCCTACCTCCTCGATCCAGACAAGGTGACAGGTTGAATCGGACCTTCCTCGTTGGCCAATTCCAGTCATACGAGACTGCGTTCACATCAGCCCGACAATTTGTCACAGGGGCCTGAGACCAGGCCGCCTCAAGTCTCGTGTACACCGCAAAGATAGACGTTTTCTGACCGCTCGAACGTCACAATCGTAACCTGGGAATAGAACACCGTGTATCTAAAATGTATCTACGAAAAGGTTCATAATGCAAATCAGTCACTGTTTGTAAAGACCAAGTCAACAATGTATTTATCAAATGCAAAACAAATCTTTATATGCAAAGATATCCCGGGTATAACTGGTCCTTAAAAAATGGTTGTGATCACATTTACTTGTATTCAGTAACACAGAATAAATCTAATTTTACTTGAGAGTTAGGTCTAGACAGTAAAAACAGTTCACAGTAAGCAATTAATGGAATATTGAATTGATGACACTTCTGCGTGTCAAACAGTTATAGTAATTATTCACTGATTACAGATAATGTTCATCATCAATACGAAGTCATTCCAGTTCGTTACCTATCACCAGTACGATTGATAAGTACGATTTGATGAGTACGATTGATAAGTACGATTTGATGAGTAGATTACGATAATTGTATTCATCGGACAGTCCAGTAAATCCACAGGACACAGGAACCGGTCATACAGTATCAGTTGAGAGCAGTTCGCAAGGCCACGGGCGAATAGATCACTGCGTTCAGCATTCGTCAATAGGTAGAATTGATGCATTGTAGCTCATGCTGTGGCAGATTGGCATTGATCAATTCGTCGTATGGTAATCACGCAGATGAGTTCATCGTACGGTACAGTAGCAGAATTGTTGTAGATAAGCCCAACGCATATGGCATAGTTCATTTCATCAAGTAACACTGCAATTTATTAAATAAAGATTCCAACTAATAATCCATTCAGACATGCATTCAATTATTTATCTACGGGCATAAATTATTGGTACATACACAGAACAGTTTCAGAATTACCCGAAAGACCAATTAAACGCACATACTGGGTTTACCTATTTACCTATTTAATTATGTACGGTTCATGCCGCAAAATACAGGCTTACTCTCAGTAGAATATATACCATATTTCGAAAATCTGGCATATTTCTACGTCTAGATAACATACCTCCAGCATCAAATAGTAAATTTCTCCAAATCTATCGACACAATCGTACACAAATAAATTTCCAATACATAGCACACAATGCCTCCATGTAGAACTTCCTACATATAAACGTATCTCACGTCTTACAGGACCCCGTCCTGACCAGCTGAATGTGTCAGTTAGAATGAACTTTTGTGCTCACTATATAGATTGTACATTATATAATCAGCTAGGCTAAACCGGTTCTGATGGACTGCTCGCCTGACATCGCTTTAAATGAAGGCCAATAGTTACATGTAAACACTAATCAATAGTACACCGTCTCTAGCGAGCTGTACGGTGAAAAGCGAACAAATAACTTATGTTATACAAATGCTGCCTTAGATACAACACTGTTGTTTGTTAAATAAACAAATTGCTTATGGATAACAACTTCTAGTTAGACCCAGCGATACAGGACAATATCGTTATCGTCAATGAGTATCACATCAATAATTAAGGTCAGTCATATAGATGATACAATAGTATTGTAGGTGAGAAATTTATAATAGGACAGGATTAGACTGTGGAGATGGCTGGATTAATTAACAAGGTGTTAATTAATCCAGCTATCTCCACAGTCTAATCCTGTCCTATTATAAATTTCTCACCTAGTATAATACTATTGTTATCATCCTATTGACATTTACTCAAGGAACTGTATATATACTGATTATTTACTTATTGATGTCATTGACTTGAGAACGATACTAGTACCTGTATCGAAACGTCGTCCTGAATAAACTAGAAGTTGTTATCCATAAGCAATTTGTTTATTTATCTACTTCCCAACTTCTAAATGCCACTTAAAGAAACTGTTGTTTGTGTTGCAGAAGTGGATTTCCTATATACAGCCCCTGAAGAGGACAGCGTTCCCGTTCACATCGGTACGTGTATATCCTGCAACACAGAATATATTGGTGGTGAATTCATCTTCATGTTAGAATGTCCCGGTATATGTTATCTGCATATTTATTATTTAGCCAAGTTTTATCGTACATATATAACCCATGGATCTGGCGCAGTTTGACGAGAATTTGGCACCCAAAAATGAAATGTTATATGTATGAGATAAACATTTATTGGCTCTGGGTAATTTTAAGACACTACGTCTTGAGATTTTTAATAATAACCTTTTGAAGTGGTGATTTCGAGGAAGATGTTTAGAAAATAGCATCTAATTTTATCTGTATAAACACAAATTATTTCAAAGGGGCAAGCTATACAAAGAACTGGACGGTAAGGAAAGCCAGTATTTTGAACTCCAAATGAATAGGGTATTTTGAGGTTCTAAAGTTAAAAAACAAACAAACAAAATGAAGATTTTTCATTAACAGTACTTACATCCTTTCTGCAAATTAGATCTGCAGTGTTGCAGGAACTCTTTGCATACTTCACACCATCTTCTGTTCGAGTGAGATGTTCCAGTATATCATAACTCTTGATTCTGGCATCTTCCTGCTACAAAAATATTAATATATTATATAAATAGGCATACATGTATAACTCATAACACCAGTATTGTTTCATTACAATCATGTAGATGTACTTATTTAAGGGAGTATGAAACACCTGTACCGTGCTCGATGGATTATTCATATATATAATTCAAGCTTTCCAAATATATATGGCATAAAACTGTAAACACAGAAATATAGAAAAAGAGTTGTCAATTTCATTGACCCCGGACGCATCCTTTAGAGATTATATCTCCCATACATTTATATAGAACAAAGGTGATATATCTATACTTGTTTATACATGCATCTGCAGTTTTGATAAATCATTTGAAAGATTTTCACAAAATACAGTTACCGGTTCTCCAACACTAATTACAGTGGGATTTAAAAATTGCCAACAAGAGGTGCACTTGAATGGCTGTTAGTAAATTTGAGTAAGCATTAGGCGCTCCCCCCCCCTTCCCCCAGCCTCCCCACCCACTCAACCCAGCACCGATTATTTTTGAATCCCCTGCTCTCTGACGCACCCCCCCCCCCACCCCAACTGAGTTATTACTTTGTGCATTGCCTACTCAGGAAATCATATATATTTACAAACCTTCAACAGAAGCCTGTGGCAGATGAAAAACCGTCATTTTTTTAGTTTGATGGCCACCTCCTGTGGAGAGCACTGATCCGTATTATCAACATCTAGACACACCATAGTCTATCCACAGGTACAGAGGAGTCTTCTAGTCAAAATCTTGAAAATAGTTGCATGCAGACAGTTTTTGTCCCCCGCCGCAACGCGGCCGGGGACTTTAAAATGGTTCTTGCTTCTATGTGTCCGTGCATGCACGGACATGTCCGTGCAAATACTTCGTAAGCAATAACTTCTAAATGCTTTGTCGGATTCCTCCGAAATTTGGCATCTGCATTCTTTGCGACAAGACGTCTCTTGGTATTACGTTTCAGCAAGATCCGCCTGTAGGTGGCGCCACTGGGGTCTTGCTTCTATGTGTCGTGCATGCACGGACATGTCCGTGCAAATACTTCGTAAGCAATAACTTCTAAATGCTTTGTCGGATTCCTCCGAAATTTGGCATCTGCATTCTTTGCGACAAGACGTCTGTTGGTATTACGTTTCAGCAAGATCCGCCTGTAGGTGGCGCCACTGGGTCTTGTTCCAATATTTAGTGCATGTCCGTGCAAATACTGCGTAAGCGATAACTCCTAAATGCTTTGTCGGATTCCTCCGAAATTTGGCATCTGCATTCTTTGCGACAAGACGTCGCTGGTATTACGTTTCAGCAAGATCCGCCTGTATGTGGCGCCACTGGGTCTTGTTCCAATCTTTAGTGCATGTCCGTGCAAATACTTCGTAAGCGATAACTCCTAAATGCTTTGTCGGATTCCTCCGAAATTTGGCATCTGCATTCTTTGCGACAAGACGTCTGTTGGTATTACGTTTCAGCAAGATCCGCCTGTAGGTGGCGCCACTGGGTCTTGTTCCAATATTTAGTGCATGTCCGTGCAAATACTGCGTAAGCGATAACTCCTAAATGCTTTGTCGGATTCCTCCGAAATTTGGCATCTGCATTCTTTGCGACAAGACGTCGCTGGTATTACGTTTCAGCAAGATCCGCCTGTAGGTGGCGCCACTGGGTCTTGTTCCAATCTTTAATGCATGTCCGTTCATGTTTGTTCAAATCCTTCGCGAGCGATAACTTTCGAACAATTTGTCGGATTTCTTCGAAATTTGGTAAATGCATTCCCTGCGACAAAACATCGTTGGTGATGTGTTTCAGCAAAATCCACCCGGAGGTGGCGCCACTAGAGTTCATTCCATTATTCCATGCTGCAAGTTATAACTTAGAAACACTTGGTCGAATTTCTTTGAAATATCCTACATATGTACCTTTCTGGGTAACATGAGAAACGTTGCGGCTCATCGGATTCTTCTCAAATTTGGCATGCATTTACCATGCCAGGAGCTGTTGCTTGGGATTGCCTTTCGCTCACTTGCACTCACAGGTGGCGCCACCTGGTGGCAACATCACAAATTCGTTTCCGGGTAATAACTTGAGAACTGACCATCGGATTCTTCTCAAATTTTTGCATGAATGTACCGTGACATAAGATGTCGCTTGATAATGCATTTCACTGACTTGCGCCTAGAGGTGGCGTCACCTGGTGTCAAAATCTAAATTTGGTTTCTGGGCAATAACTTGAGGACCCTCATCGGATTCTTCTCAAATTTGGTATGCAGATGTCCCCACGATACCATATTCCTTGGGATTGTATTTTTCCCGCTTCTGCCTACAGGTGGCGTCTCCTGGTGGAAAAATTTGTTTCCGGGCAATAATTTGGCAACTGCTCATCAGATTATTCTCAAATTTTGTATTCATATGTGAGCCGCCCCAAATAACATGAACACCGGTGGGCATCTAGTACCGGCAATAACTTGAGGACCCCTCTTCAGAGTCTCAAAGTTCATATGCCGATACCATGACATGAGATGTCATTTGGGATTGTGTTTTGCCTGCTTGCACCTACAGGTGGTGACTCCTTGTGGCAAAGTCTAAATTTGGTTTCTGGGCAATAGGTTGAGGATGCCTTCATATTCTTGTCAAATTTAGTTTGCAGATAATATGCCATGAGTTGTCTCTTGGGGTTGCATTTCGGTTACATAATTTTCATGCTACATGTACATGGTAAAGAAAATATATTACAGTAGCAATCAACATTCAGTCAGCCATTCGGAGTTGATCTCAAAACCTGGGAAGGTGGAAAGACCCCTCTGCTTCTTACGCCTGTGAAGTAGCTGTTGCCATCCTCATGAATATCTTCTGAAACCGACAGCGCTTATAAATATTGCTGCCATTTTGGCGGGGGACCTAGCATCCTCTGGCTGCTTGTTACTATAGTGAGTAGTTGGTCATTGATTGACTGAGCGAAAAAAATGTATTCTGACCCCCTCGACCAACACTAACTTTGTAAGACTTTTGGCAGAATGTGACCACGGTCCACAGTGTCATTATAAGAAAATGAACAGAGCAAATTTAAAAAGTTAATTACCCGTACTACCGTACTAGACTATTTCAAACTGTTAGAATTACTCCTCCACTATCTGTCAGCAAGTTCACCGAAGCTTCTTACCGTGGTTCCTGTTGTTTACTATTACCTGTTACTACTACCTTTATTTATCTCAAGCACAGAAAAGCATAGCTACGGGTAATAACTCAATGCGGGAATAGCATAAACCACGGTACGTGGAAGTCCAACAGCCAAGTGTACCGGTCATCCGCCGTGAATGTTGTTAATAAAAATAAAAATATCTTTTTTATTCTGGAATATAATTATTTTCCAAATTTTCACACACCACAATGACAGTGCCCACATTTTGACCATTACATGCCGAATGAACAATACATTTATGAATGACAATGAAGCAAAGATTACGGTGAAACAGAAATCCCTCCCCCCTTCCTTCACCATTCCAACGACATTAGTCATTCCATGATGCGGCAACATACAGATCAATGCATCAAGGCAACATCCCATCCCCCCCGCCCCCCAACCCCCCATCGTGATGAAAAAAAGCACGTTAGTCAAATTTACTTGAAAAATAGCTATTCACTTTACCGAAGGTTGCAGGTCTAGGCCTATTCGGTCGCGAGCAAAATGACATGATGACGAAACATATGCTAAACATGTCATGTACTTATGTGTTGCGGAATGCGTTTAAATTTTCCACCTGATTAATTTGTGATGTGTCAAAAGAAAAATGTGTATCGATTTTCAACACTTTCAACACATTTAGACTAAACGTGTCATGATGGTATTTAAATCCTATACGCCTCATTTACAGTATATATACAATGAGATCAATAGTCAAATTAGCATACAAATGGAAGGGGTAAACAAGTGTTATTCGAAAACGTGCGTAATATTTGGAAGAATTTGAGCAATACATTTGTGTTGTTGCTGTTGTCCCGTCTCCCTGTCCAGTCGTAACACCCCACATCTTGGAAACTACTGAAGGCAGGTCGACTTCTGTCCAATGTAAATCTGTAGATGTGCATTTTGTGGTTTTTTTCTCGTTTGTCTATCTGTCAGTTCAGTTTTCTTTCTGCCTGACTCGTAATTACAATTCCATCCCTCATTCTATATCATGGTCTAACTCCACCCTTATTATGGACAGTTTTGTGTGGAAAGTTTCCGTCCTGTCCTGCATCATCTGCATAATTGTTTCCCTGCATTCAGCAATGATTTCTTCGTATTCTACTTGTACATATTCATGGTATATTGCCAGCGTTTCCCTGATAAACAGAAGTCTATATTAAATTATATTTTTTTGCATGATCAGGGGAGATAACAGCGTAGTCAAACCAAACATAAAAAAACATCATGTATATATATCCCACCCCTTCTCGCCCCCAAATCTCGAATAATTAAGAAGAAGAATTAACGAAAGAAATAGCATGTCCAACATATATTCTATAAGTTTGAAAATGTATTCAATATTCAGTCTTGAATCAAAAAACTTGAGAATGTGGAGTTACAGACAAAATTAGGCGATCAATTTAAATGTAGGTTTGAGATATATTCGAAGGTCAAACTAAAACACTAAACGTGCCTTGATATCTATTTATCAAGAGAAATCGCCTGCTGAAATGCTCCAAATCAATAATCTAGAGGTCATATACAATATGACTGTGTTGAAGTTTTCGCCTTCGCTTCCTTGATCGATTTGGGCATGTCTGAAAATGGCGGGTAAAGAACACACATTACACGCTGTGCAGCAGTTGACGACCACTTCAAGAATGACAGTTTTGTCACGTTTTATTGAAAAACCGTGACACTGGATAAATCAGAAGTTGACTAATGATACGTCCCTTCATATATCAATATTCTATTGCAGCGGTAAATGTGCAAATCTGGTTAAGTAAATTGCCAAAAAAATAGAGTCATTTTGCATCAGATCATGACGACTCAGATATGGCGAGTTTCTAAGTTTTCCTTTTCTAGTCACTAAATTCATCGAGACGAAATTTTCGTTTACTTTTTTACCTGTCTCGCCAAATATGGTGTTCATATGTTTATGTCAACTCAACGACAACAACAACAATCAATCAATCCATACCATCAATACAATGGTATGTTGTTGTCAACTCGTATCCCCATTACACGATATCATATCGTCGACTAGTAAGAGGCTGAGGGATATTTGCCCTTTTGGTGCCTTATTTCTAATACTTTTGTTCTATAGCTATCGAACGAATTAATTGAATTTTGAAAAAAAAAAAGATTACTGTGTTGGAAATATATATCATCAGTATTTTTGTCAGATTGTTCTATCCGGAAAGCGCAACAGCCGAGGCGACTTTCGTATATCCAATAAACCCGACTTGACTATATTCTTGACAAAATTGTGACAAATTTTGTTGATGATTATTGATACCTGGTCATTAAAACGGATTTATTTACAGCAGAGTACACCCTGAAATTTGAGTAAGCGTAACGAAAATGAATATATGGACGAAGCTTACACGCTTTATTAATATATTACCGTTTTCACTCACTTCCAGTACTTCCACTCAATTCTCCAGCAAATGTTCCAAATTGTCTATACCTAAAAATCTCAGTATATATGAGAGCTAAAGAGTATATTTTCTTTATGAAGTAACTTACAGTTTATCTTCTGATGTTAGTTATCGCTCTTTTGAAAAGTTTCAATAGAAGTCTATGTTGAAACAGATGTGTCGGTCTCCATCTTAACCCTATCTGGCCTGGGCGATTTGGGGTGTACCACAGCCTGGGGGGAGGGGGCGGAAAGTGCCCTCATATATTTTCGCTATCGCTAAGGCTATAGGGATGAAACTTACCACACTATATCTTTGGGTCAAGCTCTACAAGAAAATGTAATAAAAAAAACAAGATGGCTGCCATGATGACGTCACTGTGACGATTTTTTTTATTTTTGCTTTTTTTTCGCAAAACTGCTTGATAAAGTAGTAAATAATAATCTGATATGAAATAAAATAAGTTTTAACCCCTTTTCCGTACAGAAAAGCAAAAATTGTGAAGAAATATGACGAAAACATCAACTTTTCTGGTACCACACATGGCAACCATTTTGAATTTACCCATGATTCTCTGCTCGTGAGGTTATGTCAGTAAGCTCAAAATGACCCAAATATGACGTCACGGAGTTTCAGCTCTCCATTTTTTGGCGTTCCGGAGATATCGCAGAAAGTTTGGTAGGGGGCGTTTTGGCCTGGTAGGGTGAAATGGGGAAGGGGGAGGGGGCACAAATCAGGGGGTGTTTTTTGGCGATACTAAGACATATGGTTTCAGTAAAATGCATAGAATCAAATTGAATCAACATGCTGAATTTTTGCGTAATATTTGAAGAAATATGTTGAAAACATCTTTTCTGGTACCCCACGTGGCCGCCATTTTGAATTTACCCATGATCCTCTGCTCGGGAGGTCATGCAAACAGGCTCAAAATGACCCCAATATGATAATGTAAAAAATCGCGGAGTTTCAGCTCTCAATTTTTTTTCGTTCCGGAGATAGGAGCAAAAATCAACAGGAGGTAGGGGGGCGTTAAGTGCCCCCCCCCCCCTCAGGCCAGGTAGAGCTAATAAAACAATATGATTCAATTCACTGCGGAATGGATCATACTTCATAGACACACTTCGAAGATTCGGGTCGCGCAGACTGTAACGTGTTCCTTATTCTCTGCGGTAGTATCTGTTTAGATCAAGTGCACATTGAAAAAAATATAATAACTTTAATTTAATTCATCGTACCCAGTCACGTTACAAAAGCCAGTCATGGAATCGATTGGCGCGCATGAAATTTGTGATGTCGAGTGTACGATGCATCATGTCATGTGACACTGCTCTGTTCATGCTGAAAATTGATAAGCTGTATGGCCAGCAGGTGTAATAAAATGGGGGTAAATATTCATTGAAAATTAATAAATTTAACAAATCTTTATGGCAGCAAGCTGACCTAGCGTTTATTTCGCAACTTCTTAGCATACAGCCAAAGTGACTATATACTGAGGTTGAACCTCGGGGCCACTAGAGTGCAAGTTCTGAACTATCTCTATGTATCGACCGATGAGATATACTCAGCTGTTTCCGCGCTGTTTCCACGCAATGTTCGCAAACACACAGAGACAGTGTTTCTATAAATTCGACATTGATTCTTACGAACAAGGTACCTTATACATCTATCATCCTTCGACATCCACAGACAGATTGACGCACCAGGTATCGTTTGTGTCTCCTACTGTATACTTTGAATACAAAGTTGTACTTTTAATTTCTATTTCTTTCAGTGTGCTTAGCAACCAGCGATGATGTTGATGGAGTCAAAATTCAAGATAATATTCATTGTGGCAATTGTATTGGCCGTTTTTAAAATCATTGTTGAGGTGATTGCTATTAATGGACAGAAATACCCAGAAAGGCATTCCGAACCAATTTCACATGAAATAACTCCCACCAGGTCTCTTAGAAGTTCAAAAGAACGAGTGGAGCAGACTGAAAATTCATTTGACGATAGATGCGAATACTTAAAACACCCGAGGGACAAACAGTTATTCCAACCAGTGGACAACAAGAGCCAATCCTTTGTATACTCAGCGCGTTGGGACAATGTGAATAAAAGCGGACATGAAGTAAGGATTGTAGGAATAACGCTTAATACAGAAGAGATTCCTGCCCACTACTGTTATATTAGAGATAAATATTCAGGTCGGTGCTCCACAACAAAGATGGTCGTCGTGGCGAAGGCTACGAAATCTACTGGCAAGAGGTGAGCTCAATGGGCTTTTCCCAACACAAATATAGAAAAATAGGTCTACAGACACGTGACCAACTATAATTTCAACGTTAAATTTCTGGGTAGTGCTTTTGACTTCGGCCTATGCTACAACATGGGGGGAAATAGTTTATGTGTGATAACTGATATGTTTTCAAATTGAAGTTGATAAAATGAACACTAATGCGGGCATAATGGTCCTTTCTTTGAATACTAGGGGTATACTGTACTATGCCAGTTTATCACTAGTAGCAAAAACATTAATCCATGCTGAAATATAGATAGAACTCAGAATGTGGACTCATAAATAGAACTCCCCTGGGAAATTTTGAGATTTCAGACGCTTCCTACCAATTTCCCATCCATTTAAAAGCACTTCAGTCACAATTATTCGTGGATCAAAGTGATCCTTGCCCCCCGTTTCCACCCTTTTTTTTTATATGGGGGTGGGGTGGCGGTTCCCGCTGCCAGACTGACCACAGTAAGACACATCCACCGCGCCTGTCCCTAATGTAGTTGAGACCTGTAGGATTCAAATTTCATACCGTTCGAATGAAAGAAACTGTGACAAACATGCAATGAAATAAAAACTGGATTTTTAGAAGAGGATTCCAGACACACCACAGTATTGAAGTGACATCGAGACAAATGTATGTCAGTTAGGCAATTAGGCGATTCCCTACATCAATTTAATCTCTTCCAATAGATGTAGAATGACGATGAAGAGAACTGTTTTGAAATAATTGGATTAGATATAAAAAGCAAAGAAGAATGGCTGTTATTTGGTTACGCGGGAATGAGATCAGACAAGCGGTTAATATATCGAAACACGACGAGCTCTACCGTGACAGTTAATCACTCCGGCATCGTCAAACTGTGTTGTCGCTGAACCATAATGGCGTCAACCATAAGTTGGCCTTATTAATGACCGATTTTTGGTCATATTTTGCTAATGGTAATAATTCCAAGATTTTTCAAGATCCATCTATGTTTATGTATACTATGATTGATTTTGATACGAATCACGTTTTTAGATTATGGACGCGGAAATTCTTTAATGGAACACCTATTCGTACAAAATCGGATAGTATATTCGGCCTTGCATTCCATTGCCGATAGTGACACGTGAAGCTCAGTCATTTGACTGGCTTGCCAAAAAGACTATTTTTTATTTACTTATTCAACAACATAAATACATGGAAATGTTATGCAAATCTTTAATATCAGAAAGTATCACGATTTTCAGTGTTATCAGCTAAATGCCATTCTGTCCCATACACTTCCAAAGTATTAGTCTATGGGCCAAATCCTGAAAAGGACTTATTTTTCGATTTTGCGAAAATCACTGGCAACAAAGTTTTGATGGTTGTGCCTGTTAGGAAAATTCCTGATGCCAGCGGCAACTGTCTTTTGTTACCTTAATGGCAACAGATAAAGTATCCACCTTTAGTCAAAAATCGAGAAATAAATTCTATGAAATCTACCGATAGCTGCCATAACTTATCACTAAAAAATTGTAGTATGTCCGTATAAAGTGTTGGTAATCAAACAAATTGAATGACTGAACTAATTCTTTTGTTTCAGTAAGGCTGTTTGTATGTTCTTATTTTTGTCGATTTCACCAGAGAGCCGCATTTTCCAATATATTGGGTTACAATCACACTGCATACGAACATGGGGATCCCAAAATTTATTTATGTTTTCAGGAAGACACACATATGTGATTTTAAAATTTTTTACAACACTTCCTTAAGAGTCATTCCTTCCATTTTATCGTGATTGGTAGACACAAGTTTACTTTTTGTTCAGCAGAATTTGAGAGACGTCGATTCTAGCCTAGATTTGAAGCTGTTTACTTATCATCAGCTAATCAAAATGATCATCATTAAGTACAGAACAATTGTTCTATGCTATGAGTTGGTCTAATTTTACTGCTTGTTACATTATGCCTAAATAAGCAGTACCGTACGTACAACATATACACGTAAATTCATAGGAATTCGTGAAATGCAAATCTGTACCTTACCGTATTCTAATATGACAGTACTAAATTGTTACTAATGGCATGCATGCTGTTTATCATTCTCTTCCGACAAACAGGTTTGTCCATCCTAATCGAATAAATAAATTTGGGGGTGTATCGCAACCTGAGGGGGCCCCTAGATGTGCCTCCTAAATATTTTTATTACCCATTAAGCTAGACGGTTGAAATTTAGTATTCCACTGAATCAAACTCTACAATCCAAGATGGCAACCACGATGACGTAACAGTGACGTCATTATTAAACGGAACATATTTGGTCCGTTTTCAGGTCGAATTTTTCGTTTTTGTTTTATTTATGTGACTTCACCGCACAAACGGACTGATAAATAAGTAAATAATTATCTGATATAAAATAAAATTGATTTTGTCACCTTTTCCGTTCAGAAAAGCATGAATTTTGAAGAAATTTGAGAAAAATATCACTTTTCCGGTACCCCTCATGGCCGCTAGGCCTATTCAAGAAATAAAGACAGAGGAAGAGGTTTCAAATTTCCCAGATAAACACCAGTTGGCACTCGTCCAGCAATTTAGACCCTCGATCTAAATTGCTGGACGAGTGCCAACTGGTGTTTATCTCGATAATTTGAAACCGACTTCCGAGGTCTTTATTTCGATTCGGACATGCACATTCGAATATTTATTACGAAATTCTATTAAATTAGCTAAAATATGTTAGTGTATGCCTTCCACATTCATCAAAACAATTTTTGAATTAGGCGTCACTTCCCAGCTGGTCAATGCGAACATTGTTGCAAACTGCGGGAAAGTATCAATTACGCGCGCGCTCACTATAGTTACCTCCACCAGCCGACAACGTCACAGCTCTGCAGGTGTTCGCCGATGTTTATCGGGAATTCAACACCACTTTCAGTACAATGCCTTAGGATTGAGACGGACTGGAGGTATGTTCGATTTTCAAGTTACCCATGACCCTCTTACCGGGAGGTCATGCAGATAAACTCAAAATGACTCTAATATGATGAGTCGCAAGATCACGGAGTTTCAGCTCTCAATTGTTTGTCGTTCGGGAGATGGAGTAGAAATTTGGTAGGAGTCAGGCCTTCTAGGGTTAATATCAACACGAACTGCTGTTTGAAACGATACAATTTTGTGTCGATATGTTGATTTCTACATGTAGCGGTAACACAAAATGTTTGTGTTGAAGCCATTTTAGCACCAAATTGAGTTAAAACAACACAATTGTTTTAGCAGCCTATGTACACAAACTTAATACAAGAGTGAGATCGGGCATTCAGTAACTAACCGCCTTCCATGCAGAATGTATAGAATAAAGGTATATAAACACAAGGAAGATTCAGTGTATGTGAAACATAATGATTGAATTAATGTTTCCCGTCCGACCAAGTTAAAAAAAATGCTAAACTGTATACTGGTGTCAAATGACAACCTGCTTTATCTGACCAAGTTTTATACAAAACTTATATTTACATTCATGGGATGTTTCTTTGTTTATAGAGTTGCTTGAATTTCTCATTAAAAATATATATGTGAAATTTGGCAATTTGGCAATCAACAGCATATAGGTATTCCAATGGGTACTAATTGTGCACCCCTATTGGCTGACCTATATCTGTTCTCTTATGAATATGACTATATGCAGGCGCTTTCAAAAACCGACCCATTCAAAGCCCGTTCCTTCTCATTCACCAAACGCTATATAGACGATCTTCTCGCTGTGGATAATCGCTATATAAATGACGCAGTGACGGATATATATCCACCTTCACTGGATTTGAAGGAAACTACAGATAACCCTACAGGCACATCATATTTAGACCTATATCTCTATAAAAATGAAGCGGGCCTTCTCTCTCGTCGACAGTATGACAAAAGAAATGATTACAATTTCGACATCGTAAACTATCCCTTTCTGGACAGCAATATTCCATATAAACTAAAGTTTATACCCACAACCTCCAAAGCCATGCAACTAGAGTTTGTCACCAACATAGAAGCAGGACTTCAGCAGTTAGCCCCAGGAGGAAACCTGAACTATCTCCGTCACCAAATAAAAGAACTCCTCAAGAAACCGAAGCTACAACCAGATAACATGACTAAGGGCGAAAGAGAAGCGATGAAAGAACTTCGACGAGACAAAGACATCAGCATAGTTGAAGCAGACAAGGGTAAAGCCACCGTAGTCATAGAGACAGAGAAATACACGAAAATGGTTGACAAGATACTGACAGACATCACCACGTACAAGACAATGGAAAAAGATCCTACAGCCACACTAGACCGTGAACACAAAGCCCTCCTGTCAACACTAAAAGAATCTTGCCAAATCAATGAAAAACTTCACAAGTACCTGAATACGCAAAACCCATCAGTGCCATATGCCAGAGCAACTATCAAAATACACAAAAATCCAGTAAAAGCTAGACTCCTAGTGTGCTCACAAAACTCGGTATTCTATAACACTGCCCGCCACTTATCCAAGATCTTGGCCCCACTGGGTACAGCGGCCCAGTCATTCATTAAGGATTCCGGTACCTTTTGCGAAGCAATCAAAAACTTGAACTCAACAGGGCGCCTTATTAGCTATGACGTGATAGATCTATTTACCAGTGTCCCCAGGAAAGAAGCTCTCGAAGTGTTATATCGACGCATCAATGATTCGAAAGACAGCCTACAGACCAAACTACGCCCCGAGTCTATTGTGGATCTAGCTGACAAATGTATCACAACCACTTACTTCACATGGAACAATCAACTCTATGAACAGGTGAACGGTCTCCCCATGGGTTCCCCTTTGTCGCCACTGATTGCCGAAATGTACATGACAAACCTAGAAGAGCAAGCCTTAGCCTCAGCACCCTTTGCACCCCTGTGTTGGTTCCGCAAAGTGGATGATACATTCGCCATTGTGCAAGAATATGATGACCCATACGACCTCCTCCAACATTTAAACAGTGTACACCCTCGCATGCAGTTCACCATCGAAGTAGAAAATGACAAGACACTCCCATTCTTAGATGTTCTGATTGACAGATCATCCGGCAATCTGAGCACAACGGTATACCGAAAACCCACCCACACAGACCAATACATCCACTACAAATCGAACCACCCACCCAAAATCAAATCCGGCATCGTAGCTACACTGACCAGGAGAGCACAAACCATATGTGATGCAGACCGCCTCAACGATGAGATCTCGCACCTGAAGAATGTCTTCACGGAACTTAACCACTTCCCAACACCCCGCATCAACAACGCCATTGACAAAGCACTAAACCCCAACACCAGCATCACCAAACCAGCAGCCAGTCCAGTCACCATTACACCTCCATACATCGGTCAAGTCAGCCACCAAATCCAAAGGCGGATCCAGAAACAGGCCCCAGTAGACGACCGGTTCAAATGTGCCCTACCCTTGAAATCCTACATCAAAGCAAATGGCAGAGTGGGAGACAAAAAACCTGATCCTAAAGGGGTAATTTATAAAGTCCATTGCGATTGTGGCGAAACTTACATAGGTGAAACGTCCAGACCATTGTCCATCCGCATCAAAGAACATGAATCTGCAGTTCGAAACACCAATCAGCAAAGATCTGCTATAGCCGAACACATAGTGAACAACCCCGGCCACACCATCCCATGGGACCAAACAGAGATCCTCGCCACAAATCTCGTCGTGAAGAAACCACGCCTCATCAGGGAGTCCATTGAGATTGCGAGACACAAGCCCAAGATGAACAGAGACCAGGGGCTCATAATCTCCAATGCATGGAAAGATGTGATTACACCTAAATTGACTATATATACATTCACTGACTTTCATGATACATTACATGTCTCCCCATGATACCCTATCATTAAACATGGAGGCCATGCAAAAACTGTTTCTTTACTTTACCTTATAACCATTGTTATAACATCTGATTATTTGAGCCAGCCATTACATTGGTCCCACCTACCCCACTCATTGTTTGCTTAGCCCCATTCCTCATAACCCTTTCATGTCTTCCCACCCTCCAGGGGTGCCCACACCCCACTGTTTCCAGACCACATTTTTGTTTATCAAATTGGCTTCAACATACCCTGTACATATATATATACCTCATGTTTGATTATACATTTATACACTTGAGAATGCTAAGGGCAGACTTAGCGAAACGTCGTGTTTAATAAAGAAGAAGTTGAAATCCAGGAAATCCCAGTGTTCAGTAATATTCCAGTGGGACCTGCATATGGCGTATTCATATCACGCCTAGTAGCATTTGCTAGATCCTGTGTTAAATGTGACGATTTTAATCAACGTCACAAAACAATGTTGCAGAAACAAGGCTACACCACCAAGCGCCCCCATTCAAAGTTTCTCAAATTTGGCGATACATATCGCATGCTGATAACAAAATACGAGCATAGCGTGCAAGATCTATGGCGTTACGTTTCGTAACTTGTGTCTAATTCCGCTTAACCGTGGCTATGGGCCGTATTAACCCATGTACTTCAAGATCCTCGTGGTACTCATATGAACAGTCACAATCAAAGCGTGACTGAGATACATCATTCTTTAGATGACGACTTTACAACGAATATTATGGATTAGGAATACTGATCAGCGATACGTATTTGATATTTTTGGAACATCATGATGTCTTGTCGGCATCATTGAAAACTGTTGACCGCTTCTCTTTTACAGGAAACAAGCCTATGTTATGACTGTATTTTTGGAATATGAAATAGGTCTTTGGATTATGGACGCGGATATTCTCTAATGGACGACGGCTGAATTATGAATGACGGACCAGACGCTTGTAATCTCGACGGTCATAACGCGCGAACCTGAGTTATCTTGCGGTGTTCTCGCCCTCAGATCAGTGAAACATTTACACTGACGGTCATGCTAACGTAATTGTATCTGGCCGTATTCCTAATTAAATCTGGACTCCCATGCTTCGGAAAGAAGTGCTACAACATGACAAACGTATGTGCTGCAACAAGACAAACTTTACAACATGACAAACGTCTTTGCTGCAACATCACAAAGTTCTTTACAAGTTTTGCGGAGCAAGATCTTGAGTAATTCACGCTCGCATAAATGACTTTTTACTTTTTTTTCTCCGCCTTGAGAAAGCGGTGCACAGACACCCAAATACTTCCCCTCTAATTAACACCATATTAGGCCCGGAGTTAAAATCAAACTCTCAGCGAAAACCTTTAGGTCGAATTCATATCAATACAATCTAGAAAAATGGCATTTTCAATTTTACATCTCTGTTTTAGGAGAATTCCACCGTGTGACCCCTACAAAATTGGGAAACTCCCTCGTTTTTGTACGAAACAATGCAATGCTCCCATTTGAGGATTTCGGGAAAATTTAAGCTACGATTACATGGAATGAAACAATAAAAGTTAGCTATGATATTATCCAATAATAAACAACTCAGCATTTAGTGCTGGATATTTTTACACGAACATCGACCTACCTTTGCTGCAAGTGACGTCATTGCTTTCTTTTGCATTTAACCTACACAGTTACCACTGAAGAACAATCCGTCGAGTTACATTTGAAAATTGCGTGAAAACTGTTGAAGCTAGGTAGAAACGGCTGTTTTTTTTTACCGAATGAACTGTTCCTGGACAATACAATGCAATGAACTGCAAGGCGGTACCCCCGATAGTTCCAGAGTTGTATTCTGTACAATATGTGTTCCGTTTCTGACAAAATTCAAGATGGCGGCCAAACCGCGTGACCTAAGCGCAAAATATTTGCATATTCATGATCGCCATATCATAAAACATATATTTCGTCACTTTCCCCGTTCAAATTTTGATTGGCCGCTGGCGGCCATTTTGGTTTACGGAGCAACTTCTCAAATAAAATTTTGAGAGACCCCGATCCATTGATTATGTGTACCAAGTTTCGTGTTGATTGCTTCGTTGGTTCCAGAGGAGTAGGATTCAGAAGATTTTTTTAAAAACGGGGTAAATCCAAGATGACCGCTGGACCCTGCGATCAATCACAACCAATTTTCAATATTCATTAGATCTCCACATGTCTAATATGTGTATAAAGTTTGAGCAGGATCCGCCTGACGATTGCCCACAAAATCAGGGAAAATAATAATAATAAAAATAAAAATAATCCGAACAATAATAAAGAGGTCTTCCGATTTTCATCGGAAGCCTTAATAATAATAATCCGAATAATAATAAAGAAGTCTTCCGATTTTCATCGGAAGCCTTAATAAACTGGGTGATATTGACAAACGCAAATGCATCTTAATGGGAGATTTTAACATCGACCTATTTAAAACTTATGGCCACTGCCCTGCGAATCATTTCTTTCCACAAATAACCAAGCCAACCAGGGTTGGAGCGCTTTCGGCAACTTTAATAGATAAAAAATTTATAAATTTTCATAAAGACAATCTTCTATCTGGCATTTTTCTAACAGATATCACCGATCATTTTCCGATTTTTTATATGCTAAAATCCAAAGAGAAACAAATCCCCCTTAATCAAGAAATATCTTATCGACTTACAACCCCTGATAGAAAGAGCGAATTTATACAAAGGATGCAATATTTCAACTGGAATTCTGTTATTCAGAAAGATAGTGATGCTAATAGGGCCCTTGATCTTTGTCTCGCTAAGTTTAATGATTCTTATGACTGCTGCTTTCCACTGACTACTACTGTTATGTCAGCCGCATTATCAAACCCTGGATAACTCGAGGCATTCTTACCGCTATTCATGAAAAAATAAATTGTATCGTGATTACCAGTCTAGCCGTGACGATATATCTCACAATCGGTACTACAGAAACAAATTGAACTACTATAATTCGACTGTCCAAACGGACTTATTTTGAAGACAAATTCAATCAATTTAATCAAGATATTAAAAAAACATGGAAAATCTTAAACCAGCTTATGAATCGAAAGCAAACTCAAATAATTTCAAAGTCGTTGATGGGAAAGAAATTACAGATAACCAAACAATAGTTGATAAATTCAACGAATATTTTAGCAAATTGGATTCCAATATTCCTTCTGTTGCATCTAAATTTAGCGAATATCTTGGACTCTCAATTAATGAAAACTTTGAATTCACTACTGTAACCCCTAATGCTGTCAAGGATGTAATTATTGCCCTGAAATCAGCCGATACTGGACTAGATGGAATTGCTATGTCTATGGTCAAACCTATGGTGGCAGATCATGTGGCTGTTCCTATTGCACACATAATAAACTTCTCATTCAAGTCTGGTATTGTGCCAGATGCGTTTAAAATCGCAAAGATGACGCCTATTTTCAAATCTGGTGAACTTATGCTGTTCGTGAATTACAGGCCAATAGCATTTTTGCCATGCTTTAGTAAAATCATTGAGACAATTGCTGTGAACTTGATGACAGAATTCCTAGAATCAAACAATATTATTTCAGACAATCAATATGGATTCAGAGCCAACCATTCCACCGCATTAGCGGCAATCTCACTTTATAATATATTGGTCACCGCTAAGGAATCTAATAATTATAGTATAGTCACGTTTTTACACCCTCCAAAAGCATTTGACACAGACAATCACTATATTTTACTCATCAAATTACATCATTATGGGTTCCGTGGAATATGCAATAACTGGTTGAGAGGTTACCTGTCTGGTAGATCCCAGTCTGTCACGCATAATAATACCTTATCTTTCCATGCTGGTATTACCTCTGAAGTTCCCCAAGGATCGATCCTCGGACCTTTACTTTTTTTGTTATATATCAACGATATAAGCAATGCAACTGATTTTCTTAAGATTATCTTATTTGCTGATGATACCAGTGTAGTTTATCAGCGAAACATATTACCGATGCTATTAATAACAGAACTCGATCAGCTCTTTACATGGTTCTGCTGTAAATTACATGATCATTAATCCTTTTTTTTATCTTTTTTTTTATCATCAATCCTAATAATAAAAAACATCCAGGATACATTCTGTCTCTCTCTATTTTTGGAAGGAAAATGAACTAGTTAAAAATTTCAAATTTCCAGGAATTTTTCTGAACAACAAACTAAGTTGGACAACTCACATTAACTATATTTGTAAAACGGTGGCTCGAAATATTGGAATTATTAACCACATCAAAAATTCTGTAAATAAAATGACCCTCTTTATTTTGTAGTATTCAGTGATAATCTCTTACCTGTCTTCTTGTAAAGTTGTCTGGGGTAACACATATGTTACTCATTTGAATCCGCTAAGGGGTCACGTCCAATTAATCGAGGTACTTTCTCGATGCCTTCGAGATGGATCGAGAAATTTCTCGGCTGAAATCGGGAGGGCAGAACCGTGACCCGTGGCCACGTCTCCCGGTTTGCTCCCGGTTCTACCTCGATCGAAAAGTCCCGGTTTTCGAGATGGGTATTAAATTAATCGGCAATCTTGAAGGAGGTCCCGGTTTCTATATGTCTGTGTTTGTTGCCGTTAATTTGACCGTTTCTTGCCTCTTAGGCGATCAGAGTGGCGTGTGGGTACCATATTTTCGGGGCGCACGTCATATACGCATATTTCGGTCCAAAATAGAATCCCGACAAAGTATTGTTTTGGAGAGGTTTTTCTATGTTATTCAACGTTTATCCGATATATTTATGTCCTGATGTTTCCTGAATCGAATTGAAAGAATATCTATATAAATTATAACTATACTGGATAGGACCTGAATAATAATGATATGGAAGCATGCCTTAATTATTTTTTCTATAAAATTTTGTTGAACCAAACAGAAAGGTTAAATGTCTTTACTATCTTGTGATATAGTTAAAATATGGAGCTTGTATCAACACAGTTTTTTTCTGATATAAGCTTGCACGGAATAGGTTAGCGGAAATACTGACAATCGGAACTAGAGGTGTTCATAATTCACACCACAGTCGGTCTGAAAAATATTCGGCTTGAAACAACAGGGGCTAATTTCTTTGAAAGAAAAACAACCCTGAAACAATACTTTGGCGGGCTTGATAATATTCTCGCGTTTCATTGTTTATAGCTGATATCATGTGTTGAGAAATTTTATCAAATAATATGATTAATAAAAGTAATTATCGCCCAATTCAGAGTACCGAGGATTACATATAATTTTACTATCAGCCGGTTTTCAGTGAATTACCAGCCCCTCCTGTGACCTTCAAATCCACTGTATATTTGGATACCTGGAAAATCTGAACGTGTTACTATAATTTGCAAGTCAAGATTTTATCAAATATTCATTTCAATAAAGATCTATGACAATAACAGGTAGAGAAATTGCGTTGACAGAGCAAGAATATGCAACTACAGATCGCTAGACGAAATAACAAAATAATATTAAATGATTTATGTTTAATCTATTATCCGTGTTTTAACGAATATGTAGTTGCCGAGATTAATCTCGCCAGAGAAAAGTGGCATTCCGAATGGTTCAAACGTTCATTTGAAGGCATCTCGATTACATTCTCGAAGCATGTCGAATTATTTCGAGGGGGGATCGAGATGGGCTTGTGCTTCGAGAGAAAACCAGGAGCAAACCGGGAAAACAAACGATAGAGATAAACCGGGACCCTTCAAGACGAGATATTTATCGGTTTTACTCGTTAATCGAGAAACCGTCTCGATCAGTTGAACGTGACCCCTAATTTTACTCCATAAATGAACAATACGGGTAATCACCTTATCCAGTAAACGTGACAATACGCAACCTCTCTTTGATAAAATGAAAATTGTTCAACATTTATCTTTCACTAAATCTGGTACAAAAAAAATCATTTACCATCATGAACTTACACTACATTGCTTTCAAAATTATTTTATACGATTATTATTAATTCATCGCCACGAGATGAGAGCTCGATAACTAAATTTACATTGGCCTTTTTTATCAATTCAACCTCTCATTCTATACTGTTAAAGTCGCGGGATCCCGGGAATGGAACATACTCCCCCCAATGCTTAAAACTATCCCTTCTTTATCGCTTTTTTAAAGCCAAGTTAAAAGCCTACTTTCTTCAGCTTTAACCTGTTTTCACTATGTATTACCACTTGTTATATGCCCTCGATCGCCGCCGTATGCAATTCACCAATGACTGTGTTAATCTGTGCAACTACAAAACATATATACATGTAGCTAGGGATAGAACAAGCCCCCTGCGGGTTTACACCCACCTCTACGTGTTAGAAATGGTTGTATACGTTTATTTGTTATAATATCGTGAAAAAATTTAATTCATTCATTCATTCATACTGTGTCATGGATGATATTGCCTTATATACTAATTTATGTAATGTATCAATATTACATTATCAATGTAAAATTGGCAAATTTCTGCATTATCTGAATCATCGTAGTTAGACCCATTTAATGTGCCGCCGTGTTCGGAAAACGAATCTCCGCGTCAACAATAGGAATATATTTTTAGTTCGACCTTTAACACCAATTTTAAACTAGCATACAATGGATTCTTTTTTAAGTGGCTCAAGAAAAGCGGTGAACAGTTCTCAACTATGACCACCCAAACGTGATGAGTTTTCATAGCTGATACGCTAATAATTACTATCACCTTCTTTTCAGATATGTTTCTTGCGTGTTCTTTTGTCGACTGCCACTGGATATTGTTCCAGATGGGATATCGCTCATTACATCCGAAAGTGGACCCCTGTACAACAAGCTTGCAGTGTTCGTCGATGGAAGAGACAAGCAGCCACAGTACAATTTCACCATGTGCCTGTCTCCTATTCAAAACGAATATAACAACAGTCTTCAGTTAATCAACTATGTGGAGATTAATCGCATTTTAGGGGCGAATTTCTTTGTGTTTTATAATACCTCCATGTCGAAATCTGTGGAGGGGATTCTTCTCAAGCTGGTTGAGGAAGGGTTGGCCAGTTTCATTCAGTGGCAGCCTCCCAATGACAAGATTTTTTACGCCGCGCAAGATGCGGCAATAAATGACTGTATGAACAGAATGTATCACAGGACTAAGTATATTGCTATTACAGACTTGGATGAACTCATAGTCCCAAAGAAACATATGGACTGGCAAGGTATGATTGATGAGAAGCAACGTGCCTGTCCTTCGTGTGGAGAATTTAGAGTCGTAGTAGCATTTTTTCTATCTGAGAATGCAAACTATTCCCAAAACTTTCCATGGCGAGATACAGCTGAAGCTTACCAAATTATGCCATTATTGCATCTAGAAAAACATACCAACATACCAGGTAAATATAAAATTACGAAATATTTTTACAATCCACATAAAGTGCGCAAGCCTGGGGTTCACTCTGTTGAAATCTTGCGACAAAACGTAACGCACATGCGCTTTGAACCAGACGAAGCCTCCAATCATCATTATCGTAATAAACTGCCTTTCAAGTTAGAAGGGCCAGCAACGTTTGTAACAGATACAACAATGCTTAAGTTTAAAGACCGAATATTAGGAAACGTCAGGGCTAGGTCGCTATCATGTGCTGGGTTTCTGCGGCGCGTTCGTACCCCGACGCAAGAGATATCTGTAGGTTAACTGTACTCCAATGTTTGAATTTGTCCTACAAATTACGTAGTTACTACTAATGTGACCTGTGGCCCCTGTGGTGAATGGTTGGTTTCAGCCTTCTTTACCAACGTATGTTAATGGACTTGTCCAGCCTGTGGTGGTTTATTGCCGATGACGTGGTAATGCTGAAATTTGCCCGCGGCTCGGAATTTCGTGGGATACTTTCTATTGTTTCTCTTGTATTTCTTGTGTGAATTGATCTGCTGTCATTTTTTTTATTTTGTAGCGGACGCGGCGGTCAGATTTGAAAGTTTTTTTCGTTTGTAAATACTGCGAAAGAATAAAGAGATCCCTACATGTTACAAAGAGTTACAGGTTTTGCGAATTTTGGCTAAACATTCGAACAACGAGCAAAAACTATGCTCCTCACATAGTTTTTTTTCCAGGAGATTGGAGACGTGACGCATATAAATCTTATCTAGAATTCACTCATCTCTTGTGTTTACGGATAGGGACGAGCAGGACGAGATAGGGAATATTTATCTCGGATTCAATTGCCAAATATTGCAGGTTCCATCTCTCTATCAAGGCATCGGTTGTAGCTTTTCTTTTGTTTTCTTTTGTTCCAGCTATAGAGCGTACCAGGGAAAGAATTGCTGAATTTCGTAAAATGTCGGCAAAGTGTACATTGCTCCCCACCCGGAGCAATCTGTAAGTTTGAAGCCGGATGTTGCAATTTGTTATCCTTTAAAGAAGGTTTTCCGCTGACATACATTTCGGTTTTCTCTATTCTTCCACGTCCTCTAGATCACTTGCGTACAAAAACAAGGGTCTATGAATGTAAAGTTATGCGACAAAATGGGGGGAGTTTTGTCAAAACCGATGGAAACCTGGAAGACAATTCGCTGTCAAGAATGGGGATTTACATCTAAATACTGTAAGCAGTCGTAAACTTTCATTATTTTTTACTGGTACATTCGTAGTGGACGGTGTTTCCCAGTGACCGTTTTTGTGGAATATAAATGTACCATCCCCACATGCAGGTTTTCCGACAAGCTGTTCATGGGACTAGACTACACCTCTCGTGCGCAGTGGTCAAGTTTTGCCTGCGGGCAACCTTTTCGCTAGTGTTATTGCGACTACGTGCTGATTTGAACACGCGACAGGTTATTTTTCTGGAGTATGTTGCCAGGTTTCTTTTTTGTAGTTTCTTCTTTTCCGTTTTTGGGCCTCCGGTTGGGTCCGATATTTAAGCTAAAATATTCGGTTGATGGGTTATCCGGAAACAATTTGATAATGTAGTATAGTATTTACTAGGATAGGTTGCGTGCAGCGGTGTCATTGTCATTTCATGTTTTCAAATTTTCATATTTATTATCTGTACCAGCGGTCTGTCGATTTTGACGTGGGTACTACAATTGCGTGACCTCTCCATGACCTCTGCACACAGTGATTCGGTCGTGCATAGGGCTAAACTATGTCAGTAGTTGTCGTAAAACAACACACGATAGGGGGCCTTCTTTTGCACACGGTACACTAGTGCCCGTCAGCCACTGGTGGGACAGGGGGCGGGGTTTTTATACTTGTTAAAAAGCCAGTGTCGAACGTGCCATAATATTCAGTTAAGCTGTCCCGGCGTATGCTATAATGACTTTGCCTTTTTAACTTGCCAGAAAATTTTGCTCCCACCCACCCACTTCCTTTCATGACCATGTTTAAGGATGATATATTACAGAAACTGTTCTGTTTGTTTTATATTTGACACTGTGCAATTTGATCTAAAGAACTTCAATATAAAATCCGCCACTGACTTTTATAGCGGAGTCGAAACTCCAGTACAGGCCATTTATTTTCTATGCGTTTCTTCATTGTGCCAATATCATTATATGCTTTTCATTTGTTGCCTATATCGCTTTGTGCTTATGCGTTGGTCAGCGTGCCTACCTTATATATTTGTTCAGCTATGCTTGTCGTAGCGCGCTGGCCCATTTAGTTTTAGTTTATAGACGTATAATTTTATTTA